>JALJCO010011830.1:0-152500 GCA_023101725.1 Atherinomorus stipes
AAGATGGCGCCCCTGTGTTTGGCTGGTCGTCTTTCTCTGTTAACTATGTTGCTATTTTTCTCGTGTTTATTGCTTGCAACTCGGGCTGTGTTACCGCTGCAGGTGTATGATCGCCTGACACTCCTTAATATTCGTGACTCTTTGGGAAAACTGCCGATCTGGGGCTTTGATGGGCATTCAAAGACGCCTCCGCCTTTCCTGGCGTCCATACCCCCGCATCTACGGCGCCTTCCCTACTGGCTTCCCCGCAACAGCCGCCGCAAGAGACGCGGAAAGCGAGGCGGAGTCCTTGTCAGATTGAAAGCTCACCTGGCTTCTTCTGGTCACGACCACCTCCCGATCGGATCCACGGACTTCGGTGGCTACAATCTGCAGAGATCCATGGAATATAAATACCGGTGGCTCCAGCCGGTTCACCCGGACGACGGGACGCTCCCTACATGTTTACGGCCGGTGCGAATCTTCCGGCGGGGGCGCGCACCGGGGAATCTCCGGTCGCTCGGTCGTGCCTCTCAGCCGCCTGGTCAACGATCTGTTCGTACGGCCCTGATTAATACCAGATCCCTCACAAATAAGACATTCATTCTGAATGACTTTTTTACAACACACGATCTGGATATTCTCTTGCTGACTGAAACCTGGCTGAAGCCAGGTGACAACAGCGCCTTCTCGGAGCTCCTCCCCCCCGGCTGCTCATTCTTCAACACCCCGAGAGCTGCCGGTCGCGGCGGCGGTCTGGCCGCTGTATTCAAGGAGAGCTTCAGATGCAGAATGATAACTGCAAATATTTACTCCAGCTTTGAAGTGCAGCTGGTTGTGGTCGACCTCGACTGTCCTGTGCTGTGTGCCTCAGTTTATCGTCCACCCAAATATAATAAAGACTTTCTCCAAGAATTTTCAGAATTTCTGTCTGAAGTTCTCCCCAAGTTTGATAAATTACTGATCTGCGGGGATTTTAACATTCACGTTTGCTGTGCGGCAAACCAACTAGCGAATGAGTTTAAAGGCCTCCTGGATTCCTTTGGTCTTACTCAGTCTGTTAATGCACCTACACATGAACAGGGGCACACTCTCGACCTTGTCATTTCTCATGGGCTATCAGTCTCCCTCAGAGAAATAGTCAATTCTGCAATCTCGGATCATTTTCCTGTTGTTTTTGACTTTGTTGCCCCCGCACTCACCGATAAGCCTATTGCTCCAGCTTGCAGACGCCGGATCTTTACCTCATCAACAGCTCAAGAATTTGATGTTGCCTTCAGGGACTCTCAGCTTGTCATCAATGGACCAACTTCTTCCCTTTGCCCAGATAACATGCTCTGCACCTTCAACTCCACCTGTTCCGCTATTCTAGATTCTGTGGCCCCTTTTCGGCAGAGGAGGACTAAAACCAAATCAGATCCCTGGTTAAATGACCACACTCGTCGGCTTAAACAACAATGCAGGCAGGCTGAAAGGCGCTGGAAGAAGGACAAACTGCACGTTTCCTTGGGTTTGCTAAGGGCCAGCTTGACTGCTTACCAGAGAGCTCTAAAAGATGCCAAGTCCAAATATCTCTCTTCTATTATAGCAAATAGCTGTCATCACCCTAGAGTTTTGTTTAACACTATTGACTCTGTTATTAATCCACGCACTGTTGCTCTGCCCACTGCCTCTACCAAAACCTGCGAAGAGTTTGTTTCTTTTTTTGCTGATAAAGTAGCATCTGTCAGGCAGAGTATCAGCAACATTAACATGAATATTCCCTTTGATGATGTGCCCACCCCTCCTACACAGTCCTCCTTTTTTGAGCAATTTGAGACCATTTCGTTGTCATTTCTCACCAAGGTAGTTAGTGGCATGAAACCCACTAACTGCCCTTTAGACATTATTCCAGCCAGGTTTCTGAAGGAGGTTTTTAATTCTGTTGGGTCAAGCCTGCTTGTTTTTATGAATGCCTGCCTTAGTTCAGGGTCCTTTCCAGCTGCCTTCAAGCATGCTGTGGTTAGGCCCCTTTTGAAAAAAACACACCTTGATTCCTCTGTGTTGTCTAATTTCAGGCCTGTTTCACATCTGCCCTTTCTTTCTAAGGTTTTGGAAAAGATTGTTTTTATTCAATTACAGACATTTTTAGAGGACAACTCAGTTTTAGAAAAATTCCAGTCTGGCTTTCGATCCCGACATAGTACTGAATCAGCACTGTTAAAGGTGCAGAATGACATCGCCTTATCTGTGGATGCCGGGCATCCTGCAGCGCTGGTGCTGCTGGATCTTACAGCGGCCTTTGATACAGTCGACCATGCAGTCCTTGTATCTCGTCTCGAGCAGCATGTTGGTATCCGTGGCAACGCCCTTCAATGGTTTAAGTCTTACCTGGAAAATAGGAGCTTTTCAGTTATGATCGGTGATCTCTGCTCCTCACATGCATCCCTATCCTGTGGGGTGCCGCAAGGATCAATTCTCGGCCCCATTCTCTTTTCTTTGTATTTGTTACCTCTGGGATCAATCATCAGAAAACACGATCTGTCTTTTCACTTTTATGCTGATGATTTGCAGTTATACTTGCCCATGAGATCAAATGGGAAAACTGCACTAAATAAGTTACTGGACTGTTTAAGTGATGTTAAACAGTGGCTGGCACAGAACCTTCTGCTCTTAAATGACAGTAAGACAGAATGCATTTTGTTTGGTACGTCTCCCATGTCAAATGTTCTCACAGACTGTGATTCTCTGGCCCCCTTTTTTAAATCACATGTCAAGAATCTTGGAGTAACGTTTGACAGCAAGCTGAAATTTGACAAACAAGTTAGCGCCGTGGTGAGAACCAGTTTTTTTCAGCTTCGCCTCTTGGCCAAAGTGAAGCCTTTTCTCAGTCGGCAAGACCTAGAGAAGGCAATTCATGCATTTATTAGTTCAAGACTGGACTACTGCAATGCCCTCTATGTCGGCCTAAACCAGTCTTTGATTTCACGTCTTCAACTCGTTCAGAACGCTGCAGCCCGATTTTTAACAGGCACGTCTAGACGTGAACACATCACCCCCGTGCTGTCGTCGCTTCACTGGCTTCCGGTTCGTTTCAGAGTCGATTTTAAACTTTTGTTGTTTGTTTTTAACGCTATTCACGGCCAGGCGCCCTCCTATTTATCAGATATTTTAACTGTCCGTGATCACGGTAGGGCCCTGCGCTCTTCAGGTCAGCTTTTGCTTGAGGTCCCAAGGTCAAGACACAAGCAGTGGGGTGACCGTTCTTTTGCTGTTGCTGCTCCTCGGTTGTGGAACAAACTGCCCCTGGACATTCGCATCACAACTGATCTCGGCCTTTTTAAATCAAAGCTAAAGACCCACCTTTTCAGATTAGCCTTTAACTCCATCTAGGTTAGTTTTTAGGTAAGGTTTTTATTTATTTATTTGTCCATTTATTTTTAACTTATTTTATGCGTTTCCTACAGGCTCTTAATGCCCTGCAGCGCTATGGCACTTCCCAGTTACTTCTTATTCCTTTCCTATCCTGTTTTATTGATTTTTCTGTTTTATGTATTGATGTACTTTTATGGCTTAATTGTGAAGCACTTTGAGTACCATTCTGGTTATTGTAAAGGGCTATACAAATAAAAGTTGATTGATTGATTGATTGATTTTTTAAAATTATAGATTTTCTACAGTTTTATTCTGTTTAAATCAAACTCTGGCCTTTAAAATTTTTCCCCCCAACAATATTTTAGGGAAGACTGCAGGATGCAGCCTTTCGGCAGGCAGTTTTTTTTTAAATATTCTTTTTTTTTTATAGGGGAAAAAATTTTTATTCATGCAGCAAACCTCAGTGCAGCCCTGAACGATGTCAGCTGGCCTGCTGCCACAATTGTAGAATATGAGATGTTGGGGGGGAAAAAATTTCAAATCTTTTGGGAGTCGGAGAAGGTAGGGAGAGATGTGGTGAAGAGGTGAGGCAGGCTTCAGGTATGTCTGGGTGGGGGGGTCAGCAGACCGACTCTGGTTCTGAGCTCATGGTGGTCTCTCCCGGGGTTCAAAAGGGGAAAAGAGACGGTTCAGGCGAATGATGCACGCTGCAGAAGTAGTTTCAGCTCAGGTCAGGTACAGTGTGAGAGAAGCGGAAGACCAGACCGGGTGCCTGGACCAGGATGAAGACCAGACCAGGTGCCTGGACCAGGATGAAGACCAGACCGGGTGCCTGGACCAGGATGAAAACCAGACCGGGTGCCTGGACCAGGATGCAGCAGAAGACCAGACCGGGTGCCTGGACCAGGATGAAAACCAGACCGGGTGTCTGGACCAGAATGAAAACCAGACCGGGTGCCTGGACCAGAATGAAAACCAGACCGGGTGTCTGGACCAGGATGCAGCAGAAGACCAGACCGGGTGCCTGGACCAGAATGAAAACCAGACCGGGTGTCTGGACCAGGATGCAGCAGAAGACCAGACCGGGTGCCTGGACCAGAATGAAGACCAGACCGGGTGCCTGGACCAGAATGAAGACCAGACCGGGTGCCTGGACCAGGATGCAGCAGAAGACCAGACCGGGTGCCTGGACCAGAATGAAAACCAGACCGGGTGTCTGGACCAGGATGCAGCAGAAGACCAGACCGGGTGCCTGGACCAGGATGAAGACCAGACCGGGTGCCTGGACCAGAATGAAGACCAGACCGGGTGCCTGGACCAGAATGAAGACCAGACCGGGTGCCTGGACCAGAATGAAGACCAGACCGGGTGCCTGGACCAGAATGAAAACCAGACCGGGTGCCTGGACCAGAATGAAGACCAGACCGGGTGCCTGGACCAGAATGAAGACCAGACCGGGTGCCTGGACCAGAATGAAGACCAGACCGGGTGCCTGGACCAGGATGAAAACCAGACCGGGTGTCTGGACCAGAATGAAAACCAGACCGGGTGCCTGGACCAGGATGCAGCAGAAGACCAGACCGGGTGCCTGGACCAGGATGAAAACCAGACCGGGTGTCTGGACCAGAATGAAGACCAGACCGGGTGCCTGGACCAGAATGAAAACCAGACCGGGTGTCTGGACCAGGATGCAGCAGAAGACCAGACCGGGGTGCCTGGACCAGAATGAAAACCAGACCGGGTGTCTGGACCAGGATGCAGCAGAAGACCAGACCGGGTGCCTGGACCAGAATGAAGACCAGACCGGGTGCCTGGACCAGAATGAAGACCAGACCGGGTGCCTGGACCAGGATGCAGCAGAAGACCAGACCGGGTGCCTGGACCAGAATGAAAACCAGACCGGGTGTCTGGACCAGGATGCAGCAGAAGACCAGACCGGGTGCCTGGACCAGAATGAAGACCAGACCGGGTGCCTGGACCAGAATGAAGACCAGACCGGGTGCCTGGACCAGAATGAAGACCAGACCGGGTGCCTGGACCAGAATGAAGACCAGACCGGGTGCCTGGACCAGAATGAAAACCAGACCGGGTGCCTGGACCAGAATGAAGACCAGACCGGGTGCCTGGACCAGAATGAAGACCAGACCGGGTGCCTGGACCAGAATGAAGACCAGACCGGGTGCCTGGACCAGGATGAAAACCAGACCGGGTGTCTGGACCAGAATGAAAACCAGACCGGGTGCCTGGACCAGAATGAAAACCAGACCGGGTGTCTGGACCAGGATGCAGCAGAAGACCAGACCGGGTGCCTGGACCAGAATGAAGACCAGACCGGGTGCCTGGACCAGAATGAAGACCAGACCGGGTGCCTGGACCAGGATGCAGCAGAAGACCAGACCGGGTGCCTGGACCAGAATGAAAACCAGACCGGGTGTCTGGACCAGGATGCAGCAGAAGACCAGACCGGGTGCCTGGACCAGAATGAAGACCAGACCGGGTGCCTGGACCAGAATGAAGACCAGACCGGGTGCCTGGACCAGAATGAAGACCAGACCGGGTGCCTGGACCAGAATGAAAACCAGACCGGGTGCCTGGACCAGAATGAAGACCAGACCGGGTGCCTGGACCAGGATGCAGCAGAAGACCAGACCGGGTGCCTGGACCAGAATGAAAACCAGACCGGGTGTCTGGACCAGGATGCAGCAGAAGACCAGACCGGGTGCCTGGACCAGAATGAAAACCAGACCGGGTGCCTGGACCAGAATGAAGACCAGACCGGGTGCCTGGACCAGAATGAAAACCAGACCGGGTGCCTGTGTCACGGGGGTGGTTCTTTGCAGATACCGGCGACTGCAGGAGGAGGGGAAAGAAAGACCACCACCTGCCTCGCCAGCAGGTGGTGGTTAAAAGAAATAAAAGCTTTATTAAAGAAATAAAACAAATAAAACTACTAAACTAAAAAGTACTAAAATAATCCTAAAAGTCCAAACTAAAAAGTAATAAAAGAAAAGGATAAAAAAGGCTAAAAAGGGGCTTGCAGGGGTGGCAGTGGCCGGCGTCCCTCTCGGCGTCTCTCTTGGCGTCGTCCCGGGTCCATGGCGGCTGCTCCTCCTGGCCATAGGCTCCCCCGGGACTCACACGCTGCTCTGTGGCCCGGGCAGTCGCGCCTCTGGCCGTAGGCCCTCCTCAGTGGGGTCCGCGGCCGCCCTCGGACTCCCGGGCCACTCTTCCACGTCACCGTCGCCGTCTCCACTGCTGCTGCCCCACCACTGCCTCGAGCCCCCCAGCCGGGGGACTCACGTCCTCCCCCGGCTGCGCCTCCTGGACCCAGTCCTCCTCAGTCCTTGCTCGGCTCCCAGTCGCTCCTCCTCCGTTGTCCGCACACCGGCTTTTATCCTTCCAGCCTTCAATTAAGCCAGGGGAGGAGTCCTTCTCTCCAGGTGCTGCCAATCAGTTCGTTAAAAGCTCCCACTAGCTTGGGAATAAAAACAGGGTTAAAACCACACAAAAACCACACAAAGCATGCTAAAAACCAAGCTAGTGGGCAGAGTCCAGTCTCTGGCAGCACCCGGTTGTTCACCCTGTGACACCTGGACCAGGATGAAGACCAGACCGGGTGTCTGGACCAGGATGCAGCAGAAGACCAGACCGGGTGTCTGGACCAGAATGAAAACCAGACCTGGTGCCTGGACCAGGATGAGGACCAGACCGGGTGCCTGGACCAGGATGAAGACCAGACCGGGTGCCCCTGTCAGCTGAGAACCGGAAAATGAGGCTACGATTCCCACAGACTCACCAGAACTGGACAGCAGAGGATGGAGACACGTTGTTGGTCTGATGAGTCTCTAAATAAACACAAATGAGTAATTATGAATAAAAGTAAATGAATAAACTGACACAGCTTCCGGTTTCACGACATTTTCTGTCTTCACACGAACTAGTCGCTGTGTTCCGACTCCACTCAACAATCTGAGGACTTACTGAGGCTGACATGAAGCGGGACAAAAGGTCCAGTCAGAGTGGAGGTTCTGGAGCCTTCAGGGTCTAATTTGAGCCTATTAACATCCGTGCGTGGTGTCAGGAGCGTCTGGAAGTGTCCTCCTCCGGCACAAACACATTTCTGTCAGGTCAGATGACCTTTCAGCCCCAGATCTTTTAATGAATAAGTAACGTTGCATTCAGGTGTTTCTGAATAACAAACTGAATGTTCAGGATCAGTTCTCAACTTGTTACGGGGCGTGCACGTTGCACATTTTGTGTGAAGTGGCAAAGCAAAGCAGGTTTTTTTTACCCTTCTGGAAATTTGAGCTGTCGGATGAATAATCAAAGATTCAGACCTCGGTCTTGATCGGGTTACGGCTGACAATCATTCTCAGGAAAGCCCAGGTGCTCCGGTCTAAATCCTCACAGTTTTAACCGTCAGCAGAAAGTTCTACGTGTGTCTGAAAAGCAGGAAAATAGCGGTCTGCTAAGTCTGGAATGAGGAAAGAAGATCTTCCTGCTGAGGTGGGGTTGGTTTGTGAGAAGAAGAAATAACTGGAGACGAGGAAACATGGAAACAGTTTCTGTTGTGTTTGTTTAAATGCCTGAAATCCGAGACTGAAGAGATGATATGCAGATTAGAAAAAGCTTCACCTATGATCTGTCGGTATTAAATTCTGGTTCTGTTGGTCTTTATGAATCTATATCTAATGATACACTCATGTTGCATCATTTCAGCCTCATAATCTGACAACTGATGCTGAACTGAAACATGATGTCTGGATGCTGACTGGGATTAAACACTTACCAGTATTATCAGCACAACTGGACAGTTCTGGTGCTGTCCATGTTTCTTTTCTCTTTTTTTACTTGTCCTGTCCGGCATCATAGCAGCAGAATGGAAATCTGATTGCTTTATTTTGTTGAACAGTTTTGCTTTACCAAGCGGAGCTTTATGAACATAAGGCTCCACTTGATATCATGTTTATTCATTTTATTTCTTTATTTAAACATTTGTCTATTACACCATTCCATTTCATACTGCTGGGCCTGACAAAGGAGAAATGAAAGTTAACAGAGGTAATGATAGAAAGTGAAACAGAGAGAAAGGAGTAAGGAAGAGGAAGAGAGAGAGGAGAGAAAACATGAATCCACTTCCACAGTTCACTGGTACATCTGTACCGCGATCCCTAAACAACCAAGGTCTCTGTTGGAAAACAAAACAAGCAATCCCCTACAGGAGGACCTGCAGGTGGCTTAATTATCCTCAGATCATACAAACACACACAGAACTACGCAGAGAAGAGGTACAACCTAGTCAGCGCAATGGGAAGTAGAGAAGAGGTACAACCTAGTCATCGCAATGGGAAGCAGAGAAGAGGTACAACCTAGTCATCGCAATGGGAAGCAGCACACAGCATAAAACAGCGACGCTTGCGCTGTGATGCTGCGGCTGCTCTCAGCGGTTAACATTGTTTGCAGTGGGGTAAAAATGACCCCCTCTGCAGTTCTACGTATAAATGATCAAAGTTTTTTCATTTTGTATCACAGACATCCCAAAATTCACAAGATGTCAAAAATGGTGATTATAGGAAAAGTCAGGAAGTTTGAAACAGAAAGCGTTAAATTTAGCCGAGTTACATGAAGTTCAAAATGCAGAGACGGTGAAAATGACCGCTTACGGTTCTGGTGTTAAAGGTCTGATGATGACTGGGATTAAAGGTTCTGATGCTGACTGGGATTAACGGTTCTGGATGGTGACTGGGATTAACGGTTCTGGATGCTGACTGGGATTAACGGTTCTGGATGCTGACTGGGATTGAAGGTTCTGATGCTGACTGGGATTAACGGTTCTGGATGGTGACTGGGATTAAAGGTTCTGGATGGTGACTGGGATTAAAGGTTCTGGATGGTGACTGGGATTAACGGTTCTGGATGGTGACTGGGATTAAAGGTTCTGGATGGTGACTGGAATTAACGGTTCTTGATGGTGACTGGGATTAAAGGTTCTGATGCTGACTGGGATTAACGGTTCTGGATGGTGACTGGGATTAAAGGTTCTGGATGGTGACTGGAATTAACGGTTCTTGATGGTGACTGGGATTAAAGGTTCTGATGCTGACTGGGATTAACGGTTCTGGATGGTGACTGGGATTAAAGGTTCTGATGCTGACTGGGATTAAAGGTTCTGGATGGTGACTGGGATTAAAGGTTCTGGATGGTGACTGGAATTAACGGTTCTTGATGGTGACTGGGATTGAAGGTTCTGATGCTGACTGGGATTAACGGTTCTGGATGGTGACTGGGATTAAAGGTTCTGGATGGTGACTGGAATTAACGGTTCTTGATGGTGACTGGGATTAAAGGTTCTGATGCTGACTGGGATTAACGGTTCTGGATGGTGACTGGGATTAAAGGTTCTGATGCTGACTGGGATTAAAGGTTCTGGATGGTGACTGGGATTAACGGTTCTGGATGGTGACTGGGAGTAACGGTTCTGGATGGTGACACCTCTGAAGTCTCACTGCTGTTGGCTTTTTGCGGAATCGGAGCTGAAACTGTCCGACATCCGTCTCGCTAGTCGAGCTGAGTGATGCGGTCCGATTCCTCCATGAACAGGCGCAGAGCAGAATCTTCCCAGCGATGCTCCCAGATGTTCCTGACGCAGTCAGATGGAATCTTCTACGTGCTCCTTCAGCAACATGAGGGTTTATTCTGGAGGAAGACGCTCATCCAGACCAGAGACGTGAACCAGCAGTCGTCCGTTTAAACCGAGGCAGCGCTGCAAATGTTGGAGCTTACGCATCACCAAACACGCATCCACAGCCGCTCTTCATCACATCTGCTGCTCATCCTCCTCTCTGGCCTCGCTTTGGTTTCTCTGCACATCCTGATGAACTTCATCAGTCCGGTTTGATGCGAGCGGCTCTGGACTAGATGAGCTCCCAGAACAGCAGAGCCAAGTGCTCTCCGGGCAGCTTCGGTCTTCTCCAGCGTCTCCACATTAAAGAGATTCATTCGCTCAAACCTCTTCCACAGCTGCCCGAAGCACAAAAGGAGAAGAAAGCAATCATGTGAGCGGCTCTCCAGAGATTATTCTGGATTTAAAAAACAAATAAGGTACGAGGAGGATGTTTGTGCAACACAATCTCCAAGTTTTCTTTACAACGTCTTCGCTGGAATGACGCTGTCATGCAGGTTTAGTTTCCTACAGCACTTTTTGGATGCGATTGAGGTTGCTTGTATCACACGCGTGCATCTGGCTCCTGTGCAATGCTTTAGAGACCAATTATCAGCATATATTACAACAAACTGGCCTCTATTGAGCGTGAAATATGACACATTCTCTCCGTACATTATTTCCTCGCAGTGCATTTTGTCCGACACAAAGCAGGAAAGAGAAAATCATTCTTGAGGAATTTCCCCCAGGATAATTAATTTGCCATTTCTTAAAGCCCTCTGGGTGAGAGTGATTTCAGATTCCCCCTCTGAGCGTTTCATGGAAGCCAAAAGGTGTGAAATTTCAATTGAGATGCAGCAGCAGCTCTTCAGCAGGGACACGGGGGAGCGCAGCATTGTTTAATGAATGCTTCTTTGTTATGTGAATGCATTTCACCCTGTAAGAGGAAGAAGAGACATTCTGTCCTTCAGCTGCTCCCCGGAGAGCCGAGCTGAGCGCCGGCCGACGGAGGAGACTGCAAACGAAGGGAAATCTGCAGAGAAGCAGAATGCTTTCAGTCCATGTGAGATGGATGTGTGCAGAGGAGACGAACTGTTGGTCTCTTCTGTGTGTGTGAATGATGATGAAAGTGGCTCACGCATGATGCTTTAGATTTATCACACAGCAGCTCCGGCCTGGACTGCCACGGTGTTCTTGTGCACGCTCTCAGCTTGTTTTCTGGACACCCTGCTGAGATGTGCCAAGTTTCCAGGAATCACCCTGTTGCTGCTAAAGTTTTCTGTCGTTTCTGGTTTTCACAGATAAAACTACAGTCCTGATTTCTTTTTTTTTTTTTGCATGTTTGTCACACTTAAAGGTGCCATGACATCAAATTTCACTTTTCTGGGGTTTTGGGTGAATAATATGATCTGTTGTGCACTGATGAGGTCATGTGAATGTCCTGAGTGAGAATCAAAGTTCCTGTTTATGGTCTGTCAGCTTTGTCTCTCTGCTCAGAAACAGTTGAATCAGACAGCAGCTTATCATTCTACGTAGTTCCATCATTCTACGTAGTTCCATCATTCTACGTAGTTCCATCATTCTACGTAGTTCCATCATTCTACGTAGTTCCATCATTCTACGTAGTTCGATCATTCTACGTAGTTCCATCATTCTAGTAGTTCCATCATTCTACGTAGTTCTATCATTCTACGTAATTTAATTGCTCCAATAAGAGCACACTATCAAGTAAACAGCACCCCCCCCCCCCCCCCCCCCCCCTCTCTCCTAACGGTTTATGCACCGTCCGTCCCCCCTCCCTGTCTGATTCAGCTGCGTGTATGGAGCTAGTAGTAACTTCTCTGCAGTCAGGTCTGGATTTTCAAACAAATGGATTTAAAAGCAAACTTCTGCAGCAACACTGAGGGAGGGGGCCACAACCTTGTCATTACCTGTAAGTTTATTTATTTTCTAAATGCTGTCTTGTCTGATATACGTAGCTCACACTATCTGAAGTGCCCATGTTGCTAGCAGTTAGCCTTTAGCAAACTCCGACCGCAGCTTGACCTAGATTCTCCAAATAAGGTCATAGCCAAATAAGGTGTAGCCAATCAAAATGAAGTCAACGTGGTCTCCGGGTAAAGCTCCATATCATCACCGGACCCAACTGTATTACTGAGGAAGTGAGGTCTGGCGTTTCAAAACAATACTCCGCTGTAAAAAATGCCGTTTTTTTCTTTGGAGTATTTACATATAAAGTAATGCCAACAACATAAACTAGTTTTTAACTGTTATGTCATCACTCCTTTAAATATAGATATTCATCTTCAGTGAAACATGCTAGCACGGGAAACTTGCTGGAGATTTATATGGTTATTTGGTTTGTTTATTGGAAGGTGTTGCACATGGCTGCAAAGCTGAGCTAATAAAGGCTGCAGCTTGCTCATATGTCGGCTTTTTAAAGCTTCAGCTTGGTTAATGCCACTAATGTCCTGTACAACAGTAAAAAAAAAAAGAAAAAGAAATCTCTTTTTTACTTATTTTAAGAGTTGCCAAGATTTTTTTTGCTTGTATTAAGAAAAAAAAATCTGCCATTGGATCAAGTAAAATTTTCTTGATAAGATTTCTTAAAATAAGCATCGCCTTAAAACAAGTTTCTATCTCGCTGAAATGTTTCTCTTTGGGTACTTTTGTCTTATTTTCAGTGTGATGAGATAAAAGTATACTTGGCAAGATTTGAGTTTTTAGAGTCGGAGTCCGAAGCTGCTCGGTTCCTCGGTTACAGAGAAACTGTTCAAACTCAGGGCTGATTTGATACCATGGCTCTGACGTTTCACTGAGATATTACAAACTAGTTTTAAATTGGTTATAAAATGCATTAAAGATGTACGGCTGAATTATGGCAGCATTACCTCTGAGGCATCGCATACTGAAGAGGACATAACTGCTGGAGAGGTTCTTTATAAACCACCACATATGTCAAAGCATAAAGAGGTAAAATAATCCAGTTTCATCTCCCTAAAAGGTTATTTTCCACGTGATCACCAAGTGCTCGGCAGTGCTCCTAAAAGCAGCTCTCCATCTGTCTGGAGGGTCCGTTTAGCAGCAGCAGCTCTGCGGTGGTCGTCTTTCAGCGTGTTAATAATCAAGTCTAAAACTCAGAGTTTTACACACAAACACACCCCGGCTTGATTGCTCTGAGACTCCCTGTTGTTGCAACCTTCATAGCAGATGGTGCTCTCCGTGCATCTGTGACGGCGATGAAGTCCATTAACGACAAATCAAAGAAAAAGCATCACATTGAGTTCTTTCCCAAACACACACGAGCTGCTCTGGAGTCCATCAGTCCTGGAAAACGGTCGTCCAGGCAGGAAAGAACGAGGTCAGAGCATAAACCAGGAGGAAGAAGCGATCCCCGAAAGTCTGCTGCCAGACATGCACGACCCGGTTCAGAGGAGGAGGCCGGTCTGAGACCAGAACACCAAGACCGGCAGCATCAGAGAGCCCGGAGGCTGGACCCCGACCCGGTCCTTCAGGAGGATTTCTCACATGCAGAATCCAGCTGTACGGGATCTGGACCAGAGAGGGCACCAGTAACACCAGTTTAAATCAGCTTCCGGCCAGTTCAGGACAGATTTAAACCTTTATTAGTTTCTATGGTTATGTTTGGTTACTTCACCAACCGAACCGTCTTCTTCCGCTTATCCGGGGTCGGGTCGCGGGGGCAGCTGCCTAAGCAGGAAGCCCAGACTTCCCTCATCCCGGCCACAGCCCCCAGCTCATCCGGGGGGGGGGGGGGGGGGGGGGGGGATCCCGAGGCGTTCCCAGGCCAGCCGGGAGACGTCGTCCCTCCAGCGTGTCCTGGGTCTCGCCCGGGATGAGACGTAGTCCCTCCAGTGTGTCCTGGGTCTCATCCGGGATGAGACGTCGTCACTCCAGCGTGTCCTGGGTCTCGTCCGGGATAAGACGTCGTCACTCCAGCATGTCCTGGGTCTCGTCCGGGATCAGACGTAGTCCCTCCAGCGTGTCCTGGGTCTCGTCCGGGATGAGATGTAGTTCCTCCAGCATGTCCTGGGTCTCGTCCGGGATCAGACGTAGTCCCTCCAGCGTGTCCTGGGTCTCGTCCGGGATGAGATGTAGTTCCTCCAGCGTGTCCTGGGTCTCGTCCGGGATGAGATGTAGTTCCTCCAGCGTGTCCTGGGTCTCGTTCGGGATAGGACGTAGTCTCTGCAGTGTGTCCAGGGTCTCGTCCGGGATGAGACGTAGTCCCTCCAGCGTGTCCTGGGTCTCATCTGGGATGAGACGTAGTCCCTCCAGCGTGTCCTGGGTCTCATCTGGGATGAGACGTAGTCCCTCCAGCGTGTCCTGGGTCTCGTCTGGGATGAGACGTAGTCCCTCCAGCGTGTCCTGGGTCTCATCCGGGAAGAGACGTCGTCCCTCCAGCGTGTCCTGGGTCTCGTCCGGGAAGAGACGTAGTCCCTCCAGCGTGTCCTGGGTCTCATCCGGGAAGAGACGTCGTCCCTCCAGCGTGTCCTGGGTCTCGTCCGGGATGAGACGTAGTCCCTCCAGCGTGTCCTGGGTCTCGTCCGGGATGAGACGTAGTCCCTCCAGCGTGTTCTGGGTCTCGTCCGGGATGAGATGTAGTCCCTCCAGCGTGTTCTGGGTCTCGTCCGGGATGAGATGTAGTCCCTCCAGCGTGTCCTGGGTCTCATCCGGGATGAGACGTCGTCACTCCAGCATGTCCTGGGTCTCGTCTGGGATGAGACGTAGTCCCTCCAGCGTGTTCTGGGTCTCGTCCGGGATGACACGTAGTCCCTCCAGCGTGTCCTGGGTCTCATCCGGGATGAGACGTCGTCACTCCAGCATGTCCTGGGTCTCGTCCGGGATGAGACGTAGTCCCTCCAGCATGTCCTGGGTCTCGTCCGGGATGAGACGTAGTCCCTCCAGCGTTTCCTGGGTCTCGTCCGGGAAGAGACGTAGTCCCTCCAGCGTGTCCTGGGTCTCATCCGGGATGAGACGTCGTCACTCCAGCATGTCCTGGGTCTCGTCCGGGATGAGACGTAGTCCCTCCAGCGTGTTCTGGGTCTCGTCCGGGATGACACGTAGTCCCTCCAGCGTGTCCTGGGTCTCATCTGGGATGAGACGTCGTCACTCCAGCATGTCCTGGGTCTCGTCCGGGATGAGACGTAGTCCCTCCAGCGTGTCCTGGGTCTCGTCCGGGATGAGACGTAGTCCCTCCAGCGTGTCCTGGGTCTCGTCCGGGATGAGACGTCGTCCCTCCAGCGTGTCCTGGGTCTCGTCCAGAATGAGACGTAGTCCCTCCAGCGTGTCCTGGGTCTCGTCCGGGATGAGACGTAGTCCCTCCAGCGTGTCCTGGGTCTCGTCCAGGATGAGACGTAGTCCCTCCAGCGTGTCCTGGGTCTCGTCCGGGATGAGACGTAGTCCCTCCAGCGTGTCCTGGGTCTCGTCCAGGATGAGACGTAGTCCCTCCAGCGTTTCCTGGGTCTCGTCCGGGATGAGACGTAGTCCCTCCAGCATGTCCTGGGTCTCGTCCGGGATGAGACGTAGTCCCTCCAGCGTTTCCTGGGTCTCGTCCGGGAAGAGACGTAGTCCCTCCAGCGTGTCCTGGGTCTCATCCGGGATGAGACGTCGTCACTCCAGCATGTCCTGGGTCTCGTCCGGGATGAGACGTAGTCCCTCCAGCGTGTTCTGGGTCTCGTCCGGGATGACACGTAGTCCCTCCAGCGTGTCCTGGGTCTCGTCCGGGTTGAGACGTCGTCACTCCAGCATGTCCTGGGTCTCGTCCGGGATGAGACGTAGTCCCTCCAGCGTGTCCTGGGTCTCGTCCGGGATGAGACGTAGTCCCTCCAGCGTGTCCTGGGTCTCGTCCGGGATGAGACGTCGTCCCTCCAGCGTGTCCTGGGTCTCGTCCAGAATGAGACGTAGTCCCTCCAGCGTGTCCTGGGTCTCGTCCGGGATGAGACGTAGTCCCTCCAGCGTGTCCTGGGTCTCGTCCGGGATGAGACGTAGTCCCTCCAGCGTGTCCTGGGTCTCGTCCAGGATGAGACGTAGTCCCTCCAGCGTGTCCTGGGTCTCCCCCGGGGTCCCGTCCCGGTGGGACGTGCCTGGAACACCAGGGAGGCGTCCAGGAGGCATCCTAACCAGATGCCTGAGCCTCCTCATCTGGCTCCTCTCTATACGGAGGAGTAGCGGCTCTACTTTGAGCCCCTCCCGGATGACCGAGCTCCTCCCCCCATCTCTAAGGGAGAGCCCGGCCCCCCTGCGGAGGAAACTCATTTCGGCTGCTTGTACCCGCAATCTCGTTCTTTCGGTCATGACCCACAGCTCATGGCCATAGGTGAGGGGGGGGGACGTAGATGGAGCGTAAATCCAGAGCTTCTCCTTCTTCAGCTCCTTCTTCACCACGACGGACCGATGCAGAGTCTTCATCACTGCAGACGCCGCACCGATCCGTCTGTCCATCTCCCGCTCCATTTTTCCCTCACTCGTGAACAAGACCAGAGATACTTGAACTCCTCCACCTGGACCAGGACCTCCCCCCGACCCGGAGAGGACACTCCCCCCTTTTCCAGGTAAGGACCATGGTCTCGGATTTGGAGGTGCTGATTTTCATCCCGGCCGCTTCACACTCGGCTGCAAAGAACCACGTCATCTGCAAAAAGCAGAGACCCGATCCTGAGGCCACCAAACCGGATCCCCTCAACACTTCGCCTGGGCCTAGAAATCCTGTCCATAAAGGTTCTGAACAGGACCGGTGACAAAGGGCAGCCCTGGAGTCCGACCCTCACTGGGAATGGATCCGACCCACATACGGAAATACGGACCAAGCTCTGGCACCGGTCGTACAGGGACCGGACCGCTCGAACAAGGGGGCACTCCGTACTCCCGGAGAACCCCCCCCCCCACAGGAATTCTTGGGGGACACGATCGAACGCCTTCTCCAAGTCCACAACTTCAACAACAAACAAACAAATAACAAATACTGTATTTTCCGGACTATAAGTTGCACTTTATTTTATAAACTATGAGTCGCTGCTCCTGCGACTTATAGTCCAGCGTGACTTATATGTCAGAATATCTACAATTTAGCATATTTTTAGTATAAATTCATTCTGTCTGACAGGACCCAAGGATGTTTATTCTTAACCATGATGTTTATCATCATTTACAGGCACTACCTTTGGAATCGTAGTGATTTTTAACGGCAACAAACTGGATATGAAAAATCCCCAAATCGCCCTATTTGAAAAATAAATGAATACGACTTCTAATCCAGTGCGACTTATATACAGTATGTTCTTTTCCTCTTCATGATGCCTTTTTTGGCTGATGCGGCTTATAGTCCGGAAAATACGGTAAACATCTTCATGGTCCATGAAAAGATCCAGAACATGGAAGATCCTGCAAAGTTTGACTGATCATCCCAGTTCTGTTAGTTCTGACCAGTTACTGCTGCCGGACTGGATTTTAAACAAAACCAGTTATTTTTTCTTTTTTTCAGCCGCAAAAACTAATCTAACCGAGATTAAATGTTTTAGATTGAGGGGATGTGCTTATTTTTTTCTGGTAAGATCTTTCTTTCACTAAGTACTTTAATGTTTGTGTATTTTACTTATGTATTTATTATCTCAATAAGACATTTATTTGATATTTATTCAACATTAGATATTTATTCGACAGAAACCAACACTTCTTTTCCAAAGTAATATTTTCTTATTTGAAGCAAGAAAAGAAGTCTCATCTGTGTTGTTGGAGAGAAAAACACATTTTGAGGTTTGTGGGTTTACTTATCTCCAATATTTTCGCTCATTTTTCTGGTTTTAAGCAGCATAAAACAACAGATTTACATTTGATCCTGATAAAAGCGCAGCGTAGAAACAACTCCACGTGTAATGAGAGAGAAACGGCGTCTGCAGCCTCATTAGACATCACACACATCAGTGTGTTGATGCACACCATCGGTATTTAAATGCACTCTTCAGTAATGTGACTG
This sequence comes from Atherinomorus stipes, assembly GCA_023101725.1. Lineage (NCBI taxonomy): Eukaryota > Metazoa > Chordata > Actinopteri > Atheriniformes > Atherinidae > Atherinomorus > Atherinomorus stipes. The sequence goes on from JALJCO010011830.1 coordinate 17,988, forward strand.
CGACATCTTCTTTTCCACCTCCCTGAGCGTTTGTCCATGTTGGCGGCACCTCCGTCTGCTCCGGGCTGCAGACATGAGCTGAGGTCTGAGCATGTGCAGAAACGTCCATCTTCATCACTGATCTTGTGGCAGCGTGACACCGTGTCGTGTCACTGGTGTTCGCACATACAGGCCAGTCCTCACATCTCCTCTCACTAAGGATGCACGATACTGGAATTTTGGCCGATACCCAATATGCCGATATTTTAAAACTCGTGGCCGATAACCGATGTCGATATTAAAGCTGAAAAAAATAGGCAGGCATTGCAAATAGCAGGTTTTTTTTAATCTGTTTCTGACACTTTAAAAAATAGGGGTGGGAAAAATATTGATACACTAAAATATCGCAATATTTTCATATGCCGATATTAAATCAATATTCAAAATAGCGGCGATCTATTTTCCTTACAAAATCTTGTGATATTTTATTGTTTTGTTAGAAAAACTCATGATATTTTGTGAATTCCCGCGAGATTTCGGAAGAGAACTATGAAATATCGTGAGATTTTGGTAGAAAAATAGATGGATACCGCGTTTTTAAATGTCAATATGATATCAGAATATGTAAATATGACGAAATTATTGTGAATTCTCGTGAGATTTTGTAACTGAACAATGAAATATCGCGAGATTTCATTCGTGAAATAGGTTGATACCGCGTTTTTAAATGTCAATGTGATATCAGCATAGGAAAATATTGCGATATTTAAGTGTATCGATAGTTTTCACACCCCTTGTCTTTAGAAGTTTTAAAGTCTGTAAAAAACCGAAGTTTTTGAAGAAGAAAAAGAAGTTTTTGTTTGTTTTTTTTAGACTTTAGAGAAAGCGCGCTGATCTGTTAAATATCGGTGGGGTGGACGATGTCCGATACTCAGTTTTAAGGCTGATATAGGCTGATACCGATAGGGGGCCAATTATATCGTGCATCCCTACCTCTCACGGTGATGTTCATATTTTGTGCACGCCTCCAGCGATGGCCCTGCTGCACGGAGACGCGTCCCAGCCAGCCGGCGTTTAATTGCTTGTGCAGGGTCACTTTGATGACAGACGGCGTTGTCAGGATGCTTCTCTTTGCATCCTGTTGCTCTGAAAGCAGCTGCACTCCTGATGTAAGACATCCAAATCTATTTTAAAGATTGAACATTTTACTTAAAAGGGCAAGAACATCTTTTTTAATGATGTGGCCAAGGTGCACGCTGAAGCCATCTATTAACCGTGAGGCATTTTATTTTGTGGAAGCAGCATTTTTATGTTGCAGTTCTTCATCTGAGACGATCTGGAAAATTAAGATGTGTCTCTATAATAAAGCTTTTAAAGCCAAATATTTGAAAAATGACTGCAGACAAGAAATAGATTGCTGTTGTAAAAAGCAAACCAGCAGGTTTCGCTGTGGCTGAATGAAATTAGCTGAAGAAAGGAAGCAAACTAGAATAAATTTACCACAAAATCTCTTTATATCATTTAGGGGCAAATCTGCATAAACACATTAGAGACTTGAGTTGAACCCAAAATCAGAAAAAGTTGGTAGAGGATAGAAAATGGTCCAATAATGATCCGGGTCTGAGTCTTTGAGGAGCCAAGATGCTCAGAAGATCTCCAGCTTATCACCAAACAATGTGGGTTTCCGTATTTCCATCTGCAGTCAGAATGTCAGTAAAACACTGAATTCATGTGGCGGATTTTCACTGTTAACGGACAAAGAAGCAAAGTAGCAAAGAAGCAAAGTAGCAAAGAAGCAAAGTAGCAAAGTAGCAAAGTAGCAAAGAAGCAAAGAAGCAAAGAAGCAAAGTAGCAAAGTAGCAAAGTAGCAAAGTAGCAAAGAAGCAAAGAAGCAAAGTAGCAAAGTAGCAAAGTAGCAAAGTAGCAAAGAAGCAAAGAAGCAAAGTAGCAAAGAAGCAAAGAAGCAAAGAAGCAAAGAAGCAAAGTAGCAAAGTAGCAAAGAAGCAAAGAAGCAAAGTAGCAAAGAAGCAAAGAAGCAAAGAAGCAAAGTAGCAAAGAAGCAAAGAAGCAAAGTAGCAAAGAAGCAAAGAAGCAAAGTAGCAAAGAAGCAAGGTAGCAAAGAAGCAAAGTAGCAAAGTAGCAAAGAAGCAAAGAAGCAAAGAAGCAAAGTAGCAAAGAAGCAAAGAAGCAAAGTAGCAAAGAAGCAAAGAAGCAAAGAAGCAAAGAAGCAAAGTAGCAAAGTAGCAAAGAAGCAAAGTAGCAAAGAAGCAAAGTAGCAAAGAAGCAAAGTAGCAAAGAAGCAAAGAAGCAAAGTAGCAAAGAAGCAAAGAAGCAAAGTAGCAAAGAAGCAAAGAAGCAAAGTAGCAAAGAAGCAAAGTAGCAAAGTAGCAAAGAAGCAAAGACGCAAAGTAGCAAAGAAGCAAAGAAGCAAAGTAGCAAAGTAGCAAAGAAGCAAAGAAGCAAAGAAGCAAAGAAGCAAAGTAGCAAAGAAGCAAAGTAGCAAAGAAGCAAAGTAGCAAAGAAGCAAAGAAGCAAGCCTAATCTGGACACAGTGTCCAGATTAACTGGTTTCATCTTCCAAAGCTGGATTTGAAGTAAGCTTACGTATCAGCGATGCGTTCAAGGCCGTCCAGATTCGAAGGCTCCTTCAAATGCAGCCTAAAGATGTGGCCTTATTTTCCCAGATTTTAAGGTTGTCTGATGTAGCCTCCGTGGCTAATCCTATCCCAAGATCCCCGGGGTCTCGTCCGGGATGAGACATAGTCCCCCCAGCATGTCCTGGGTCTCCACGGGGTCTCGTCCGGGATGAGACGTAGTCTCTCAAGTGTGTCCTGGGTCTCGTCCGGGATGAGACCTAGTCTCTCAAGCATGTCCTGGGTCTTCCCGGGGTCTCGTCCGGGATGAGACGTACTCCCTCCCTCTAAAGTTAGCAGAACAACAAACTTAGCTAGATCAGTCTTTTTGGAACAGAAAACCCAGTGTTACCGTTTAATCTGGGTTAACATAGCTAAACCACAAAACCGTCCAACAATTTCACGTTTCTGGATGATTTTCTCAGACTTTGAGTGCATTTTTGATTATTTGACTGACGTCTAACTAAAGTAACACGAGTGCCGCCTACCTACGCTTTCGCTCCTCTTGTTAAACTGATAAATGAAAGATTTCTGACTTCATCATCTTCATCCTGTGCAGCATGAACGCTGTTCCCGATGAAAGACGTGCACCAACATTATTACCCTTCAGAGTGTGTTCGATGAAGTGTGAAATCAAAACAAACAGCATCCCAGGGCGAGGTCACGTGCACTGAAAATTGGATTCTCTCTGTATCTGTTGGTCTCAGACGAACACATCAAACTTACGCCCTCCTCATCCTCTCTCCTCAGCCCATCTTCACCCCGATGAGATGCTGCGTGGACGCGCTGAGCTGCACTGCATTGCAGGTCTTCGCGCCGTGTGATGAACAACGTATGATTAACCAAAGAAACTGACGGCCTCGTGAAAGTACACATTGTGACATTAATTAAATGTGATGTGCAGAGCTTCAGGATGACTTTTAGACGTCCGTCCGGCCAGCTGCAATTACTGTGAAATGGAAGATGAAAACTAAAGATTTGATTCTGAGTCTGACCACGACTGATTCAGGGAGGATTGACGGTGAAATGACTTAAGAGCAAGTGTGCAGCAGGGGTGGAGGCAGGATCAATACTGCTGAGGAGAAAGAAGCTTTTAGAGTCCCGGAACCAGTGATGTGATTTGTTTTTCACAAAATTTCAGGTCTGGTTCATCGAAAAAGATCCTGAATGATTGCTTCATTTTCACACAAACCTGATGGATTTGTATAAACTTGTGAAACTTCACATTTGAAGTGGGTCTAATATGTTATATAATGAGTGCATTTTCAGAGAACCGTATGTATGAAGATGGGAATGTTGCTGAAATCGCTCTCTTCTGCCGTATCCCTGCTGTTCCTGCCTGCGTCGCTCCTGCAGACACCAGCGAGTAACGATACTTCATGTTTAATGCACTCTGCATCAGTCAGACATCAGCAGTTACACTAAACAGCTGCCAGGTGTGAAACTTTTTCATCATTCAAAGAGAAGAAAAGTCAACTTTGCTGCGGTTTAGCAAACATAAGAGGAACTCGTGAGGAGAATTCAAATGAAACGTAGGTGTGCTGTTCTGTTATGTTTTAGAGAAGCTACCATCATTTTCAGACGTGGAGGGATGCCCACACTTGGTGTGTTTGATTAAAGCTTCGTTCCCCCCCCAGTGTTTTTTTTATCTTGAGATTGGGGACACATGATGTTTTTAGCAACCTTTGGGGACTTGGGCTCTACACAAACTCTGATAGAGCTCACCTTTGGGGTCGTGTTTCTTGTTTTCACACCTTGAGATTTATCTAGTCGCCAATTTAGGAGAGTCATTTGATTTTGGGGGCTAGATGTTCTTGACATCATGTCATACTTACTGAACAGATGACAGAGCATCCGTCTGCAGTTCCATCCAGAGCAAAGTTGATGAGAAGCGGTTCCAAGGCTGCTGTCGGGGAGGCAGGTTGAGATAAGAGACATTACCTTGGTTAAGAAAGTTGAGGATTTAGAAGAAAAATGCAGATAGAGGCTCTGAGAGGCGACAGGACAGAGATCAATCAATCAATAAACTTTATGTGACCAAGTACTTTCCATAAAGTCAACTTTCTAAAAAGAGAATAAGAACAGAATTAAAGAAAATAATAAGCAAATACAAATAAATACAAAAATACATCATTGCACAGGGTGTTAAAAGCCAGTTTGGCTTTAAAAAGATCTTCTGTTATAGTACATACACTATACTGCCAAAAGTATTTGCTCACCATCCAAATAATGGAATCAGGTGTTCCATCACTTCCACAGGTGTATAAATGAAGCAGCTCGGCATGCAGACTGTTTCTACAAACATGTGAAAGAATGTGTCGCTCTCAGGAATCAGTGAATTCCAGCGTGGAACTGTGATAGGATGCCACCTGTGCAACAATCCAGTGGTGAAGTTTCCTCCTAAATATTCCACAGTCAGCTGCAGCTGGATTATAAGAACATGGAAGTGTTTGGGAACGACAGCAACTCAACCACGAAGCGGTCGGCCACGTAAACTGATGGAGCGGGTCAGTGATGCTGAAGCGCATCCATCCATACATCATCAAGTGCGATGCAAAGCGTGGATGCAGTGGTGGAAAGCAGCCGCCACTGGACTCTAGAGCAGTGGAGGCGTTCTCTGGAGGACAAATCACGCTTCTCCATCTGCCAATCTGATGGAGGAGTCTGGGTTTGGTGGTTGCCAGGACAACGGTACTTGTCTGACTGCATTGTGCCAAGTGTAAAGTTTGGTGGAGGGGGGATTATGGTGTGGGGGTGTTTTCAGGAGCTGGGCTTGGCCCCTTAGTTCCAGTGAAAGGAACTCTGAATGCTTCAGCATACCAAGACATTCTGGACAATTCCATGTCCCAACTTTGTGGGACCAGTTTGGAGCTGGCCCCTTCCTCTTCCAACATGACTGTGCACCACAAAGCAGGTCCATGAAGACCTGGATGCAGAGTCTGGTGTGGAGGAACTGGACTGGCCTGCACAGAGTCCTGACCTCAACCCCATAGAACACCTTTGGGATGAATCAGAGCGGAGACTGAGAGCCAGGCCTTCTGGTCCAACATCAGTGTGACCTCACAAATGTGCTTCTGGAAGATGGTCAAAGATTCCCAGAAACACTCCTAAACCTTGTGGACAGCCTTCCAGAAGATGAAGCTGTTCTAGCTGCAAAGGTGGACCAACGTCATCCTGAACCCTCTGGATCAGGAATGGGATGTTACTGAAGCTCATATGTGAGTCAAGGCAGGTGAGACGATACTTTTGGATAGTATATTTCCTGGCTGGTAAAAGCAGGAAGTTATGGATCAAGAAACCAGGACTGGCTGGAATTTCACCTGCACCATCAAGCTTGACCAAAAGCATCATTTAGACGAGCCCCTGGATCAGTAGTAGTCGTCGCCGGCAAAAGTTGCGTGAATGGAGAATCCCCGAGATGACCTGAGAAGTCTTGTGATGACCAAGGAGCAGCTGCGTCTCTTCATAGCTGCATCACTGCTCTGGTGGAGGAACAATATTCCAGCAGACATGACTGCAGTTCCATGCGTGAGAAGTCTCGACACATCGGTGGCTGAAGCTCCAGTAAACAAGCTGCAGACTGAAGGCAGCGACATCCAGTAGGGCTCAGCCTGTTAACTAGCAAGTGCTTTATTCACTTCCATTGTAACTCAGGATCGGTAGAAAACTAATATAAACTAACAACCGCCGTTTCAAGCTTTTAAACATTAATATAATACAACGGCGTAGCTACAACTTTTTATCGGTTAAACTGGAAAAGTGACTTAAACACTGCTATGAAACCGCTAGCTTCCCTGTTAACAGAGATAGAGGTTTCCCCACTGACATCACGTCCTGCTGCGGTGAGCAGGGCCACAGTTTGGTCAAATATGCTGGAATGCAGCAGCATTTCATCATAACTTAACTATGCAGGCGTGTTTGTATGTTACATAGATCATCATGAGTAACGTTTTGGTCTATGAAATATGGCAAAAAATGTCAAAACCTTAAGCCAGCTTTACATTTTTTATGATTATATACACATACATACATAAATATGGTCCTGCGACAGACTGGTGACCTGTCCAGGTGTACCTGCCTCTTACCTGATCATAGCTGGGATAGACTCCAGCAACCCTGAACTGGATGATCGGTACAGAAAGTGACTGACTGACTGTCTATATATCGGGTGAGTATGGGTAAACTGGGACAGCTAAGCTTAATCTTTACATGAGTTTACTTCTGTTACCAAAAATCGCCATACATATATACGCACACGCACACACACCACCTTTGGGTTTTTCCGCTGTGGTGCCTTGACACCGTTGGCATGTGTCAGTCCTCTCATCTCCGGACAGCAGCAACGACCTCACAGACTCAGCTCTTATTCACGGTCAAGTTGCTTCTGTAATCCTTAGTGACATCGTAGACATGCAGAGCAACACTTCTAACATCAGACAGTAAAGAGCCTGGAGGAGACACGGTGCAGTCACAGGGTGGAAAGTCTGCCATCAATTTCATTTTTTTTCTGACTCTCAAGAAAACGGGACAGGACTACAGATGAAGCATCCAGATGTTCACTTTCTCTGCTTCACAGTAAAACAATCATCTGGAAGAAACGGAAAGTTATGAGTGATTCAAGTCATCCATCCACCCATCCAATTATCCATCCATCCATCCATCCACCCACCATTCAATTCAATTCAATTTCAATTTATTCACACACACAAATTCATTACATCTTCACATAAGGCTAAGAGAAATGTGTGAATCAGGACTCCTAAGAAGCTATCAAAAGCTTATAGAAGGAGCCTGTGGACATAGTGAAAAGTACTATGCCAGGAAGAAGAAGAAGAAAAGGAGAAAGAGACAAAAGCAAGAAAAATGAAATATGACACATTGGCTACATACACAAACGGCACATACAGACCCAAACAAAATAGAAAACATAACGCTTTCCCATAGCAGATACATTCAGGAGCTAAATGTTTCATTGTGCATATGAATTTAGAAGTTTTGTCTTTAGCATGTTTTTAAAGGTGGAGATAGATTTCAACAATTTAGACTCATCATTGAGCTCATTCCAGATCTGTGGGCCCCTGCAAGTGATTCTCAGGCTGGTGCTTTTTAACCTTCTTTTTTTTTACCATTTATGAGATGTTTACTCCTGGTATCATGAGCATGCAGAGGACCACAGACTGGAATGAGTTTGGACTACCTAGTATTATTCATGTTGACAGTTTAGTACATCATACATGCATTCTGATATATATTCAACTCCGTGAGACGAAGAAGTCTAAGACAATAAAAGAGTGGATATGAGGAGGCAATAAAACCAGACCATGACACAGCTCGTATTATTTTCTTTTGCAAACTTTCCAATTTCCTTAAATAACTGGGGAAGGTATTACACCAAATGACATTACAGTAGTTGATATGCGGCTCAAAAAGGGTTTTGTACAAGGTGAGAAGAGCAGATAAAGGTAGGTAGTGTCTTATTTTGAAAAACAGACCGACATACTTAGATAGTGTTGATATTAAATATTCAATATGATGTTTAAAACTGAGCGATTTGTCAATGAGGATCCCCCAAAACTTTGTGGAACTAACTTGCAGTAACTCTTCGTCATTTACCTTTAAACAAATACCATTGGTGTCTAATGTGTTCTTATTTGTTTGAAATACAATATAGTTAGTTTTGCTGATGTTAAGTGATAATTTATTGCACCAGATATCTACTTTCTGTAGTTCAGCATTAAGAAGATGCTGAAGATCAAGTGGGTTTTCATGTGAGAGAAACAGGTTTGTGTCATCAGTAAACATAACCTTATGCAATATGTGAGAAGAATTTACAAAGTCGTTTATGTAAATGATAAAGGCCCCAGAATTGAGCCCTGGGGGACCCCATATTTGACTTCCTTTTTTAACGATATGTGGTTGTCAGTATTTACATATTGATGTCGTCCATACAGAGAGCTTCTAAACCAGTTTAGCGCCAATCCTCTAATGCCATAATGATGTAGCTTCCCCAGCAAGATGTTAAAATCAATGGTATCAAATGCCTTTGATAAGTCAAGGAAAATGCCGATACCGCAGTGACCTTGATCAAAGGCATCGTTAATTTTCTCAGTTAGATCCAGGATGGCCGTACAGGTTGATCTCTTCTTCCTGAAGCCATACTGGGCATCAGTAAGAACATGCAACTTTTCCAGGTATTCACTCAATCTGTTATGCACAACTCTCTCCAGAACCGTAGAGAGAGTTGGTAAGACAGAGATAGGTCGGTAATTATTCATATTATTTTTGTCTCCCGATTTATAAATCGGAATGAGTCTTTTCTGGCACTATACCTTGAAGTAGTGATAAATTAATACAGTGTGTAAGTGGTTCAACTATAATATTAACAGTAGCTCTCAGAATTGTACTGCATATGATCTGCCTCTGCTGTACGAGTGTTCTTCAAATTTGTAATGATTTTATATACTTCTGTAGGATCAGTAGGTTTAAAAAAGAAAGAATTTGGATAATTTCCAGAGAGATAATGTTTGTAGGAAGAACCCTGGGGAGGCCTAATTTCATTTGCAAGGTTTTCACCTGTGGAAACAAAGTAGTTATTGAAGGTATCAGCATTCACAGACTCTGGTAACACTGATAACTTTTGGCCCCCGTTTAAGACTTTATTTAGAACTGACCAAGTCCTTTTGGAGTCACCTTGAGCAGCACTTATATTTTCAGTGTAATATTTACACTTACTCTCTTATTATGTGAGTAAGTTTGTTTCTAAAACTATTATATTTATTCCTATTATCATCACTAGGCTTTTTTATAAATTGACGGTAAAGTTTATAGTATACCTTTAGTGAGCCAGGGGTTACTATTTTTACTATTACATATAACTGTTCTTTCTGGAATCGTATTAAGAATAGAATCTGTCAATTCATGTATCAGGTTGTCATATGCAGTATCAGGATCACGAGGATCAAATACAGTCCACGCTTTGGTCTCAAGATTATCACACAACTGTTGTAAGGTTCTCTCATTTAGTACTTTAGTTTTAATTCTAGAGTGTGAAGGTAAAAATTTATGGACAAGGTTAAAAACAACACAATAGGAAAGTGGTCAGATATGTCTGACATAACTACGCCAGACTCCAGTTTAGTATTTTGAATATTTGTAGCAATATTATCAATGATGGACTTAGATGAGTCCTTAGAGATGTCTATGTTAAAAAGGAGAATGGAGTTATTATTTTTACTGTTTAATGCATAAAGAGTTTCCTCTAATTTAATGTTGAAGGTAGTAGGATTTGAATCAGGTGGGCGATAGATTACTCCAATGATAAAATTTCTACTTGTACCAGTGTTTATGCTAATGAAGAGTGAATGAGAGTACTCATCATCCCAGGACAAATTATCACAGACCTTAACATGAAGTCTGGGGTTCACATATAAACACACTTCACCTGATTTTTCAAGTCTGTTCTTAAAGTAAAGGTTATAACCATCCAGGTGAAGGGTATTAATGTACGACCTTTCGCTTAACCAGGTTTCACTGCAAGCAATTACGTCAAAATTGCAATTAAGAACAGAGAGTACAGATGCTAATTGATCGTGGTGTTTAGTTAGACTTCTGATGTTAAAATGAATCACAGAGAAGTTGTTACTGTCATTTAAGCATTTAAGATGTTTGTGATTTTATTGTTTACAGGTAATATTATCATATCAGGGCCATCAAAGTCATCCGAACCCATCAAGCAGAAGTAGTCCTACATTTATCATCAGAGCAGAGGGAAAGCACACAGGCAAGACACGAACATACATGAACAGTCACACAAGCCCAGTGACAGCCACTCACACTCCCATGGGCGTTTGCTAACTTGCTTTCACATCCACACTCACTCACTAACATAAATCCACTCAAATATCCAGATTCACAAATATTGCACCATCCAAAACAAAGAAACATCAGCCGTGTTCTGTAGCAATGACACTTTCAGATTTTCCTGCCAGACCATAATTACAGTAATGTTTTAACATACTTTCTGGCTTCTGCAGCCGATGAGAGGTGGATCCTACCTCCTTCCTTGGGCCTAATGAAGAGCCCAGCAGGGAACAGCAGAGTTGGCTTCTGTCCAAGTTTGTAGAGTTGCGACATTACCTCCTTGCATTCCTTACGTTTCTCCACGATTTCTGGCGGATAATCCTCGTAAACAGAGATGGAATGCGACTGGAACCCCAACTTGCCTCTTTTAGCCCTGGCTTCGTGGATGATCTTGTCCTTCACCTGGAACTTGTGGAGCTCGATGATTACCGGCCGGGGTCGCTGGTCCGGCTGCGGTTTAGCCGAGAGGGTTCGATGGGCCCTGGCGCACTCAGGCGGAGAATCCAATACATCCTCAAACATCTCGGCAAACATCTTTGAGAAGAAGGCGGTGGGATGCTGCAGCCCCATGATGGATTCTGGTAAGCCTATTACTCGGATGTTGTTCCGACGGCTGCGGGCTTCTAAGTCGATGACTTTGGCATGTAGTTTGGCGTTGCTGTCCGTCAGCGCAGCGCAAGTGGCTTCCAGGGTTTTCAAGCATGAATCCTGTTCGGTTGCGCTTTCCTCGAGCTCGCCAATCTTCACTGAGTGATCCTTGACTGTGGTTTGAATGCGATCCAGTCCGTGCTCAAGTTTAGCTAACGTTTCTTTGAAGTCAGCAGAAAGTGCTTGCTGGTTCTCATCAAGAAGGCCGGCTATAGACGCCAAAGTCAAGGCGCTGCCATCTTCAGCAGGTGCCGGCTCATTAGCCTCAGATTTGCCTTTACCAGACACTGATTTAGGAGGCCTGCTCTCAACGTTTGTTTATACAAAGCTACGGTTTAAGCCAGGACTTGATCGTCAGGAAAAGTAAAGATGATTGGGTTCAAAGAGCTTGGAAGCATAACTTGCGGGAGCGAGACAACCATGCAGTTACACGTCAGCCATATTGCCTTGGTTCCTACCAGTTCTTTCAGCTGGAACCAGCAGCTTGGTTCCAGCAGTGTGCATGCAAAGCATGGTAGGAACCAAGGCAATATGGCTGACGTGTAACTGCATGGTTGTCTCGCTCCCGCAAGTTATGCTTCCAAGCTCTTTGAACCCAATCATCTTTACTTTTCCTGACGATCAAGTCCTGGCTCCACCCATCCATCCATTCATCCATCCATTCAATTATCCATCCATCCATCCATCCAATTACCCATCCATCCATCCATCCATCCATTTATCCATCCATCCATCCATCCAATTATCCATCATCCATCCATCCATTCAATTATCCATCCATCCATCCATCCAATTATCCATCCATCCAATTACCCATCCATCCATCCATCCATCCAATTATCCATCATCCATCAATCCATCCAATTATCCATCCATCCATCCAATTATCCATCATCCATCAATCCATCCAATTATCCATCCATCCATCCATCCAATTATCCATCATCCATCAATCCATCCAATTATCCATCCATCCATCGAATTATCCATCCATCCATCCATCCATCCATCCATCCAATTATCCATCATCCATCCAATTATCCATCCATCCATCCATCCATCAATTCATCCACATGCATCCATCCATCCATCCACATGCATCCAACCATGCATGTATCCATCCATCCATCCATCCATCCATCAAGCATCCACCCACCCATCCATCCATTCATCCATCCATCCAATTTTCCATCCATCAATCCATCCACATGCATCCATCCATCCATGCATCCATCCATCCATCCATCCAATTTTCCATCCATCAATCCATCCACATGCATCCATCCATCCATCCATCCATCAATCCATCCACATGCATGCATCCATCCATCCATCCATCCATCCATCCATCCTTGCATCCATCCATCCATCCATCCATCTTTGCATCCATCCATCCACCCATCCATCCATCCATCCATCCATCCTTGCATCCATCCATCCATCCCTTATTCAGAATTCTGCTCTGATGTACACCAATCAGAGCAGAGTTCTCTGGGTCATAAGACATGATAGGATATGATGGTACATAATGATTCCAGCTTGAAAACAACCACAAGGTGAAATCAGAAATCTGAATCTGAAAACTTTCACACCAATCTAATTCCAAAATTCAACATATGCAACATTAAAAATGCTTGAAACGCTAGAAAAGACGACTTACCTGCTCCAAGCTGGTGAGACGACCCAGAGCGTTTCCACGAGGCAGGACAGCAGAGATGCAGGCAGGAGGGCGAGGAAACGAGGGATGGAGCTGATACATCCAATCATTCCCAAAAAAAGGGATGAACTGAGAGCAGAGAGAAAAGGGAGAGCTGGATGTAAGACAGGAAGCTCAGAAAAGGGGGATGAAAAAAGAAAAGTAGAAGAGAGAGATGACTGAAAACGAGAACAGGAACAGGATGGAGAGAAGGGTGTCAGATGAATAAAAGAGCAGGTCATGAAAAGAAGGGATGAAACCATAAAGAAGTAAAGGAAAGGATGGAGAAAACCAATATAATAGCAATAAAATAAAAAACACCAAAATCAAATTAAAACTGAAGAGAAAAATTTCAGCGGAAACTAATAAAATAAATGAGATTTTTTTCTTTTTCCCTCCTTTAACCTGCTGCTTCCCGATATGATGGAGGTTTTCCAGCTCGTTCTGTTTCCTCGTGTTCCGGGTCCTGAAAGATGGCCCCGTCCCGTTACGTTGACAGGACGCTCTGTTTTCCTCGGTGACGCCTTGAGACGCTGCATCAGGCGGATCATCCAGCAATGCGCGTGCAATCCATCACCGTCTGAACGGAGGACGGTAATCTCACGTCTGCCTCATTTTCATCAAGGCTCTGATCTAACTCAGCCGAGCAGCAGTGAGCGCGTGCAGAGTCGCTCCAGACGCCATCAGCGGGAATCAGCAAACATTCAACGGCGGAGTGAAACGTTCACCTGGAAGATTAGCTGTTGATTAAAGAGCTGATGACACGACCTTAACTTCAAGTACTGTAACTTTACAACAACACACAGACAAAATCAGTAGTTCTGTGCAGTTAGAAGTTAATCAGACGTGTATTTACGTAAATATTCGATGTTTTGGAGGCTCGGCTAACAGCCATTAGCTTTTCGGGAGCAAAGCCTCCATGACGTGACATCACGAAATAAGAAGCTGCGGTCTGCTCTTTCATTTACACGTATAATCAAAGCTATGGAAAACATGAAAGATGCTCCAGACCAGCTGGACTGGAACTGGTTTGTGTGGTGGACCATCAGCCAGTTCAGAAGAGTGATGATGATGATGATGATGCTGAGGAATTTGGGGACATCAGACCTTACAGGCTAGAACCAGAGTAGAACTGTAGTCAGCTGCCGACAGTCTGTCTCCAGCCTCAAGTCCGTTCGGTTCAGAAAAAAGCCTGGGATGCCCCCACGGCAGGGGGACATTTTTCGGCACAACACCGGCACCGGAGTAAGACGGAAGTAAACGCACAGTTTTGTTTAGGAAGTTACCAGATGTTTTACACTGTCATGGTTTTCTTAAGGTAACTGATCCACATGCAAACGAGCTCCAGGAAAGAAAGTTTATTGATACATTAGGTTGGTGATCCGGGAAACTTCTGGGCTTAGGAGACTGTTCTTCTGCGGAGAGAAAGATGGGTGAATGGAAGGTAGATTGATGAGAATCCAGAGGGGTGGTTTCCTTACTGTGATGATGACATGGGCCTGGGTGGTGGTGAGGGATTCCAGGTGAGGGCTCTGAGGTCCAGGAGGGAATAAGAGTAGCCAGTTGGAGGGTGAGCAGGTTTTGCGGTGGTGTCACAGAAGCCAAAAATGGTTGCCAGTATGGAAGGGATTAACGAGGAATGACGGTTCTCAGGAGTAGTATGAAGATGGTAAAGGTCTGGGGTCTCATTTATAAAGCTTGCTTACGCACAAAACAGGGCTTGAAAGTGGCGTAAGTGATTTTCCACGCAAAGTTTCTGATTTATAAAAACAAACCTTACGGAAGAATGTGCGCACCGGTGCGCACATTCTGAACTTTGCGCACGAACATTTTGGAGACGGGGAAACTGGCGGCACCGCTGGTGAGATGATGAACTTAAACCACGTTCATGCATTTAACCATTAATATCAGACTGTAGACCCTCGTAAACCCTCGTATGGTCCTCAAATAAGCCATACAACCCATAAGCACCCATTCAGGACTTACAGCACAGTGTGTTCGAAGTGTATGTTCATCCTCAAATTATGTAGCAATGACAAGTTTATCTATAAAGCAAATTAATGTACAGGATAATTCCAAATGCTTTACATAAAAGCATTGCAGCAGGGGTGCAGAAGAGAAAACATCGAAACGTAAAAGAATAAAAGATAATTGTTCCATTAAATGTGACAAGCTGTATAGCAATTACTGTAATTACTGAGTAAACATAAATACTGCAGTGACACTGGTGCATAATTCTTTACAATGGATGCGCTGGCATTGCTTGAAGACTATGCCAATGGCAGGATCAGGATGGAGAGAGTCTTTAGAGACCATGAGGATTTTCTGGCCCACGATGATGACCGGCTAAGAATCACATTTACGTTTGCAGCGCTTTTGTCTATGAACTGGACCCAGATACCCTGACCACCGAAACCGTGCCCACCCCGACGCATCAGCAGCTGCTGACCACAGCGCACTCCGTTGTGGAGCCATCAACCTCAGCAAAGACCGGCGGAGGTGTTTACAGGCGAGGGGAGGGCACGTGAGGGGGAATCGCGCTGCACCACAGCAAACAGGTGTTATGTGTTCTGAATACAGTCGCTCTGACACAGCGTTTCCTCCACAGCGACTTCTGGAACAGACCTCTGTTACATCATCACCGCCACAACAACCTGCTGTCACTCAGCAGACTTACGTTAATCTGTGTTTCCTGTGACGCCCAAATAAAATGATTTTGTGAGGCTCCACTTCACCAACAAGCACCTCCACTTCCGTCTCCGCGAAATTACGTTTAAATCTCTTTTCGATCGCCACAATTCAGTTTCAAATGCCTCAGATCAGCTGGCTCATTTATATGCAGAAACATCCATGAGGTGCTTTGCATTGACCATCTATGGTAGAATGTGGGCGTGTAGGAGGCGGAATATGAGCCAAATTCACCTGCGCAAACTTCCAGGAAGAGTGTGATTTATAAAGGGGAAATTGCTTGAATCTGTGCGTACGCACGGTTTTATAAATCTGAATATTTTTTGGCGTACGCAAACTTTTGGTTTTGGGCGTACGTACACTTTTAGTAAAGATCCTACGCAAAGTTTTATAAATGAGACCCCTGGTCTGGTAGGCTTCTAAGGGAAACACAAGGAGTCAAAAAGGTCAAGGACAACAGGGATCTCAGTACTCACAGGGAGGCTTGGGTTTTACCATGAGGTTCAACACTCAAGCGATGAGATACTGGCAACCGGCTCCTGATATACTTCTGCAGTGATTGGAGATGAGCTGCAGGTGTGCTGCCTGCACACCTGTGGAGAACCACCCTCCAACTGGGTCAATGGAGCCCTCTGGAGGAACCTGGAGGAAACAGATCTAGACACCCAGATCCCTGACATACACTGAATCCCGTGTCTGATTTTCTGTCTGGTCTGATCTGAACCACTGAAATTGACACGGTGTCGGTGTGTGCTCCGTCAAAAATAGAGCTGGCGCGTATCTTTATCGCAGCAGCGCGACATGCCGGAGTGACGACGGACCGCTCACGCGGCTCAATGACTACATGGAGCGCCATTCGGTGCGCATGGCGCAGCGCTGCGCTCACGGACCCGGAGTGAAGCCGGGGTCACTCTGGGCTCAGACTGAGTGGAATGTGGGTTAAACTAAAGTCCAACGCAGCTCATGCGTGTGCGCAACATTAGCATCACTTCCACTTGTCGCCAGAGGGGGCGAACTTCTGGAAAAAAGCTGGAACTTGCGCTGTCCTCCTTTAAGGAGTAAAATATTTTTGAGTGGAATTCACTGTAGTCAGCTAAGTTGTTGTTAAAACATGGGGATATTGGGTTACTATGGAAACGCAAGCCAAATGAAATTATGACAAATTTTTCAGAATAATTTCCACAAACAGAATATTGGTTGTGTGCTAGTTTGAATCCAAATCTTGTTTAGTAATCTGTTATTCCATAAGAAAAAAGTTCATTCTGCATAAAAAGCCTGTCTGTTAAACGGCTCCTCCGGATTTCCCACCTCCACCGTCTGCAACGAGTGGAGATAACCAGGTAGTTAGCTGGTTATGACAAGTTTCATGACACCGCGTCACCATGGAAACGTCTGTTTACACATCTGGCAGTGGTTCAGTAACAGAGGCTGGAAAAGCTCAATCATGTGAGGTGTTCAACCTGCCCCAGTGCATTATGGGTCACAGAGCTCTGTCAGTAATTACATCAACACATCCTGCAGAACAAACATGTTTTCAGGCTGGAAACATAATGGAGGCGTGTGTGTGTGTGTGTGTGTGTGGGGGGGGGGGGGGGGGGGGGGGGGGGGTGTATCAGCAACTATGACAGGCAAACACTGGTGTGGGGAATGATGGATGGAGAGAGGAGGACAGGATGAAGGGATGGTGAAGGAAGACGGGTCTGTCAACACTTTCAGTCACAGCTGACAGCTCATCAGCTGCTACATGGAAAACATCTTCAATTAAATGGATTTTTGGTTCTGGCAGGAGGATTTATGTTTCTGTTGAGGTAAAAACACGATCTGGGTCAGAAGTCTCTTTTTTATCATCACGGCTGCATGAAGAAAGACAGCGGAGGTGTTAGACCTGCATTGTAAGACATGGTGACAGTCAGAGTGAAACTGAAACCATCCGGCAGGAAACAAACTGGGTCCATCAGACGGGATAGTCCCCTTCCAGAGGAAGAATCCGGAGAATTCCCTTCAGGAGTCTGAGAAACCGCTCATGATCTAGAGTCTACGACCGAGCTGAGGTCTCGTTGGACTCCGAGTTACCGATCCTGGTCCTCGAGGGCCGGTGTCCTGCAGGTTTTAGATGTTTGCCTGCTGAAAAACATGACTTGGTCTCAAATGTAGACAGAGTTTAATGTTAAACTGCACACATCTGAGACAAAGAAGGGAAATGAGCTAATTACCCAAACATGTTTACAGCAGAAATTAATGTTAACAGCAGAAATAAACATGTTTACAGCAGAAACAAACATGTTCTCAGCTGATGTTTACAGCAGAAATAAACATGTTTGTAGCAGAAATAAACACGTTTACACCAGAAATTAATGTTCTCAGCTGAAATAAACATGTTTACAGCAGAAATTAATGTTTACAGCAGAAATAAACATGTTTACAGCAGAAATTAATGTTTACAGCAGAAATAAACATGTTCTCAGCTGAAATAAACATGTTTACACCAGAAATTAATGTTTACAGCAGAAATAAACATGTTTACATCAGAAATTAATGTATACAGCAGAAATAAACATGTTTACAGCAGAAATTAATGTTTACAGCAGAAATAAACATGTTCTCAGCTGAAATAAACATGTTTACACCAGAAATAAACATGTTTACAGCAGAAATAAACATGTTCTCAGCTGAAATAAACATGTTTACAGCAGAAATTAATTTTTACAGCAGAAATAAACATGTTTACAGCAGAAATTAATTTTTACAGTAGAAATAAACATGTTTACAGCAGAAATAAACATTTAAAGCAGAAATAAACATGTTTACAGCAGAAACAAACATGTTTACAGTAGAAATAAACATATTTACTGTTGAAAAAAACATGTTTAAAGCGGAAATAAACATTCAAAGCAGAAATAATCATATTCACAGGAGAAATAAACATGTTTACACCAGAAATTAATGTTAACAGCAGAAATAAACATGTTTACAGCAGAAACAAACATGTTCTCAGCTGATGTTTACAGCAGAAATAAACATGTTTGTAGCAGAAATAAACACGTTTACACCAGAAATTAATGTTCTCAGCTGAAATAAACATGTTTACAGCAGAAATTAATGTTTACAGCAGAAATAAACATGTTTACAGCAGAAATTAATGTTTACAGCAGAAATAAACATGTTCTCAGCTGAAATAAACATGTTTACACCAGAAATTAATGTTTACAGCAGAAATAAACATGTTTACATCAGAAATTAATGTATACAGCAGAAATAAACATGTTTACAGCAGAAATTAATGTTTACAGCAGAAATAAACATGTTCTCAGCTGAAATAAACATGTTTACACCAGAAATAAACATGTTTACAGCAGAAATAAACATGTTCTCAGCTGAAATAAACATGTTTACAGCAGAAATTAATTTTTACAGCAGAAATAAACATGTTTACAGCAGAAATTAATTTTTACAGTAGAAATAAACATGTTTACAGCAGAAATAAACATTTAAAGCAGAAATAAACATGTTTACAGCAGAAACAAACATGTTTACAGTAGAAATAAACATATTTACTGTTGAAAAAAACATGTTTAAAGCGGAAATAAACATTCAAAGCAGAAATAATCATATTCACAGGAGAAATAAACATGTTTACACCAGAAATTAATGTTTACAGCAAAAATAAACATATTTACAGCAGACACAAACATGTTTACAGCAGAAATAAACATTTAAAGCAGAAATAAACTTGTTTACACCAGAAATAAACATGTTTACAGCAGAAACAAACATGTTTACAGTAGAAATAAACATATTTACAGTTGAAAAAAAAACATATTTAAAGCGGAAATAAACATTTAAAGCAGAAATAATCATAACCACAGGAGAAATGAATATGTTTACACCAGAAATTAATGTTTACAGCAAAAATAAACATAATTACAGCATAAACAAACATGTTTACAGCAGAAATAAATATTTAAAGAAGAAATAATCATATTAACAGAGGAAAAAACATGTTTATAGCAGAAATAAACATGCTTTTCAGTAGAAATAAACATAAAAGCTGTAGGTTTGCATCATCATGTTATCATTTAGCTCATGGTGGACATGCACATGTAAAATAAACCGTGCTGAGACTATTAAAAACATCAAACAGATTCTATTAGTTTTTAAGAATCTTTATTGAAAGGAACGAGTTTCACATTTCACTCATCTAAAAGGTTCGTAGCACAATTTCTTCATCAGCTGTACAGCGATAGCTAAATACTGGGAGCAGAAAGGGTTAACTTGGTCTTTTTCTCCTGGTTGAAATCACACGCTAACATCTGGCTGGAAATGAGACGGGGAAGTGTTTCATCAGCACTGACACCTGCATCAATGCCGATTCGTCGCATGTATTTATCAGCCGCAGCTCTGATCGGTATTGACAGGAACACAACACCTGATGCTGAAGCTCGCCGTTATCTGACCCCGGTCTGACCGCTGCAGGACTCACGATGGTGGGGGCAGGGAGGGGGGTGCTAAGGACAAAAAGCTGTCCTGGGACCCAGCCCCCCACTGACTCAGGTCACTGGTTTTTTAATCATAAAGAGCTGCTATGTTTATGCACAGAGTTGCCTCAGATGACTCAAAATAGTAATCTGATTACTGATTATTGCTTTGAAAAGTAATTTAGTTAATTTACTAAATATTTTAGTTACTAGTTACTTTATTAGTTAAATAAAAATGTCAATCGTTCATTTTACTTTAGGAAACGTTCTCTCAGCACTAAAGCAGCAGTTAGTTTTAGAAAATCAGAAGGAAACGGGGAGACGGGCGGTAAAGGTGACCGTGACGTCCATCTCAGTCCCAGAGGCCAGATTACCGTTAAAAATGACTAAATATACACAAAGAGACACTGCAGCATGTCTACATACGAGAAAAAACTTGGCCACTTGGACAAATATCTAATCTGATTACTGGTTTGTTAAAACTAACAGAGTAATGGTGCAGAGGCAGAGCTCCCAGCATGCATCAGGTCAATGAATGAGGGTTTATTTTTTCCTAAAATAATGTGCAGTGAATGATTCATGTTTATAAGAATTTTTATTCAGCAAAGTTGAAAGATTCATCACTTGTGCGTCTCGGCACCAACAACAAAGCGACAACAGGGCTGTGATTAAATATACGGCTGATTTTTTTACATTTAAAGTCAAATGACGAGAAGAAATAATCCAACCTGCCGGACGTCCGTTCTCATCCTTCCTTTCTGTGTCACACTCTTCGATATAATTCAAGTTCGCCATCGTGCCGCTATGACATCACACTGTTACGTAGCTGACACAGCTATCCGTATCCGGCTGAAACGCCGCCTGCTGGGTAAAGATACAGTTGCTATGGAAACGCTGTTCCATCCTGTCCCGACCTGGTTCAGTAAATATGTTAGCTCTGATAAAAATGTGTTTTATATTGGGGATGCACTATATTGAAATCTTGGGCGATATCCAATATGCCGATATGCTGATATTTTAAAACTTATGTGGCCAATAACCGATATCAATACCGATATTAAAGCTGAAAAAAAGCAGTCATTGCAAATAGTTTTGTTATCCATTTCCAATGCTTTGAATAATAGGGGGGGGGGGGGGTATGGATACACTGAAATATCGCAATATTTTCATATGTCGATATCAAATCGACATTTAAAAACAGGGTATTGATCAGCTTTACGTACAAAGTCGCGAGAGTTTATTGTTTTGTTACAAAATCTCAAAATATTTTGTGAAATATCGCAAGATTTTGTTCGTAAAATAGATCGATACCGTATTTTTGACTGTAATTATAATATCAGCAAATGAAAATATCGTGGAAGTCTTGTGAATTCTCGCAAGATTTCGTAACAGAAAAATGAAATATCGCAAGATTTCGTGAGTAAAATACATCCATCCCATGTTTATAAATGTTAATGATATCAGCATAAGTAAATATCCCGATATTTCAGTGTATTGGTATTTTTCCCACCCATACTCTTTAGAAGTTTTAAAGTCTGTAAAAAGAAGTTTTTGAAACAGTTTTTTTTAAGACTTTAGAAACAGCGGTTAGATATCGGTTAAATATCGGTGGGGTGGCCGATGTCCAATACTTAGTTTTAAGGCCGATATAGGCCGATACCGATAGGGGGCCGATTATATTGTGCATCCCTACTTTAGATAGCTCAAAGATTTAAAATGAAGCTCAACTTCTATTTATTTTGTATCTATTGTGATCTGAATGTACAAATCTGGACGATGTAACATCACTCTGACGGACAGCTGAAACAACGCTGCTCCAAAAATACCACAGAGCCACTTAACCGGGCATGAAGTGGGCTGGATTATAAATGACATTCTCCTGAGGACGCATGAAGAGCCTCTCACTCTTCTTCTCTTCGTCTTTCATCGGCACTCTGTGATAACAAACCTCCATCACAGCAGATCCAA
Source organism: Atherinomorus stipes (assembly GCA_023101725.1). Taxonomy (NCBI): domain Eukaryota; kingdom Metazoa; phylum Chordata; class Actinopteri; order Atheriniformes; family Atherinidae; genus Atherinomorus; species Atherinomorus stipes. The sequence continues at coordinate 39,935 of JALJCO010011830.1, forward strand.
ATGACACTTTAATGACTTCATGGAAAGACGAGGTCGTAAACTTCGTTTCCACTCGCAGCAGAAAGAAGTTTTCGCTGGTTTTCAGACTCGGCTGCTGTTCACCTGCAGAAGATTTCTGCTTCCATCAGTGCTGTCAGCAGCCAGGGCTCGTACACCAGCTAGCTCACTACTCTGCATGGTTTGAATTAAATAAATCATCTTTTGATGTTAAAAAATCTAATTTTTGTATCTTTAGTGGCAAAAAGTCATTTGATAAAGACTTAAATCAAAAGTCCTGGGAGTTCTCATTGATGGGTTGGAGAGAGCAGGTTGATTGTGTTGGCTGGAAGATCAACAAATCCATCAGAATAATACGGAGAGTTAGCCATCTGTTACTTCAAAGTGTCCCTTTGTGTTACAGCCTTGTGTATCCTTATCTCATGTACTGCAACATAGTACAGGACAGTACTGACCCCACTATTATTATTATTATTATGTCATGACACAAATAACAGAAAGACAATACAAAAAATATACAAAGAAGAAGTTGGAAGTAGGACAACATGGGAAAGACATGACATAGCGTAGTATACGGACAAACTACCCGAGGGGTCGGCAATTGCTAGTGTCCGCTGGTGCCTGGGCCCCAAGACAGCGGGGGGCTTTGGCTGGGGCCGCCCTCTGCTGCCCTCTGGGGGTTGCATGTCCATCCCTTTGGGGGGGTGGCTGGGGTCCAAGCCTCTGGGGACTGCTGGTGGCCTGGGTCTGGTGTCTCTGGGGGCTGCTGGGGGCCCGGGTCTCGGGCTTTGCGGGCTTCCTCCTCCTTGCAGAGACGAGGCTGCATCTGCATGACTGTATCACCACGGAGACCCTTTATTATGCATGTTGATGCTGTGATGCTGCTTCCCATTGCGATGACTAGGTTGTACCTCTTCTCTGCTTCCCATTGCGCTGACTAGGTTGTACCTCTTCTCTGCGTAGTTCTGCGTGTGTTTGTGTGATCTGAGGATATTTAATCCACCTGCAGGTCCTCCTGTAGGGGATTGTTAGTTCTGTTTTCCAGCAGAGACCTTGGAATGTTGTTTAGGGATCTCTGTACAGATGCATCAGTGAACTGTAGAAGTGGATCCATGTTTTTTCTCTCTCTCTCTCTCTCTCTCTTTTCTTCACTACTTTCTCTCTTCACTTCCTATCGTTTCTTCTTTAAACTTTCATTTTTCTCTTGTCAAGCCCATCAATATGATGTAAAATGCTGTCATAAACAAATGCTTAATTAAAGAAATAAAATTAATAAAAACAGGGTATCAGAAGGAGCTTTGTGTTCATAAAGCTGTCTTTGGTAAAACAAATCTGTTCAAAACAAGAAAACAACCGGATCATCATTCTGCTGCTACCATGCTGGACAGAGTCCCAGGTGAAAGTCCTGCGTGCAAACCAAAGGAAAATCCTCTTGGCCCAGCGGGGCGCATGATCTATCGGAGACATCGTGACAGGAGTGTCAACTGCCACACATGTATTCGTTTTACGCAAATAAACTTAAACTTACTCATTATATACTTTTATACTTAAGTATAACCACATTTTTAGAAGAAACAAAACCATTATATATAAGCTGTATTATGAATTATGGTCCAGGTACGATATGCGCTTCTCTGTGATGTTCGTGTCTAAAATGTGAGCACTTTCACTCTGCAAACGTTCTTCTCTTCTCTGACATCTGCAGGACTGATGGCTGAGGAACTGAAGACAGCAGAAGTCAGTGATTTCCAAATCTTATCTACCCAGATTTTATTCCCAGTACAAAAAACAACGGAGACATTTTTTTTCCATTTCGTGGAAAATGCTCACTGATTGTCAATCTAGCAGCAGCAGTACGTCTGTAAAATGTTGGAACAGGAGCAGCAAAAGGCTGAACACGTGCAGCATCTGATACGCTGTTTATGTTCTCCTGGGAATAAAACTGAGGGGAACCGGACATCATTTCATTCTGTTATTTACATTTTACACCCATCACTTCTGGAACTGGTGGTGTATCTCTGTAACAAGCTCTTCTGCAACTTTGTCAAGTAAAATATATACACATCAGCCACTTTATTAGGTACACCTGTCCAACTGCTCGTTAACACAAATTTCTAATCAGCCAATCACATGGCAGCATTTAGGCATGTAGACATGGTGAAGACGATCTGCTGCAGTTCAAACCAGCATCAGAATGAGGAAGAACGGTGATTTACGTGACTTTGAACGTGGCATGGTTGTTGGTCTGAGTGTTTCAGAAACTGCTGATCTACTGGGATTTTCCTGCACAACCATCTCTAGGGTTTACAGAGAATGGTCCCAGAAAGAGGAAATATCCAGTGAGCAGCAGTTCTGTGGGTGCAAATGCCTTGTTGATGCCAGAGGTCAGAGGAGAATGGCCAGACTGGTTCCAGCTGATAGAAAGTTAACGGTAACTCAAATAAGCACTTGTTCCAACCGAAGTCTGCAGAAGAGCATCTCTGAATGCACAACACATCCAACCTGGAAGCAGATGGGCTACAGCAGCAGAAGACCACACCGGGTGCCGCTCCTGTCAGCTAAGAACAGGAAACTGAGGCTACAATTCACACAGACTCACCAACATTGGACAATAGAAGATGGAGAAATGTTGCCTTGTCTGATGAGTCTCCATTTCTGCTCCAAATTCAGATGTAGGCTCAGAATTTGGTGTCATCAACATGAAAGCATGGATCCATCCTGCCTTGTATCAACGGTTCAGCTTGGTGGTGGTGGTGTAATGGTGTGGGAGAGATTTTCTTGGCTCACTTTTCTTAGTACCAACGTGGCGGTTTAATCACCACAGCCTACCTGAGTATTGTTGCTGACCATGTCCATCCCTTTATGACCACAGTGTAGCATCCTCTGATGCTGCTTCCAGCAGGATAACGCACCATGTCATAAAGATGACATCATCCAGCAGGAGAACGCGCCATGTCATAAAGATGACATCATCCAGCAGGAGAACGCGCCATGTCATAAAGCGGGAATCATCTCAGACTGGTTTCTTAAGATATACTTTATTGATTCCAATTAGTGAGCCAATTAGGAAACTAGTTCTCTGCTTTTAAAGCATCTCAGGTTGAACCTAAGAGCAGTGGGCTGCTATTTAAAGCACCCAGGGAGCAGTTGATAGGGGGTTAAGGACCTTGCTCAAGGGTCCACAGTGGTTTACCTGAGTACCTTGTCGGGGGCTTGAACCTGGGTCTGCTGCACCAAAGCCTGTGACATTACCACTATGCTACCCACTCCCACTTGAACATCCTCCTTGAACATGAAAAAGTTCATTGTACTCAAATGTTCTCCACAGTCACCAGATCTCAGTCCAACAGAGCAGCTTTGGGATGTGGTGGAACGGGAGGTTCTCATCATGGATGTGGTGGAACGGGAGGTTCTCATCATGGATGTGGTGGAACGGGAGCTTCTCATCATGGATGTGGTAGAACGGGAGGTTCTCATCATGGATGTGGTGGAACGGGAGCTTCTCATCATGGATGTGGTGGAACGGGAGCTTCTCATCATGGATGTGGTAGAACGGGAGGTTCTCATCATGGATGTGGTGGAACGGGAGCTTCTCATCATGGATGTGGTGGAACGGGAGCTTCTCATCACGGATGTGGTGGAACGGGAGCTTCTCATCACGGATGTGGTGGAACGGGAGCTTCTCATCACGGATGTGGTGGAACGGGAGCTTCTCATCACGGATGTGGTGGAACGGGAGCTTCTCATCACGGATGTGGTGGAACGGGAGCTTCTCATCACGGATGTGGTGGAACGGGAGCTTCTCATCATGGATGTGGTGGAACGGGAGCTTCTCATCACGGATGTGGTGAAACGGGAGCTTCTCATCATGGATGTGGTGGAACGGGAGCTTCTCATCATGGATGTGGTGGAACGGGAGCTTCTCATCATGGATGTGGTGGAACGGGAGCTTCTCGTCACGGATGTGGTGGAACGGGAGCTTCTCATCACGGATGTGGTGGAACGGGAGGTTCTCGTCACGGATGTGGTGGAACGGGAGGTTCTCGTCACGGATGTGGTGGAACGGGAGCTTCTCGTCATGGATGTGGTGGAACGGGAGCTTCTCATCATGGACGTGGTGGAACGGGAGCTTCTCGTCATGGATGTGGTGGAACGGGAGCTTCTCATCATGGATGTGGTGGAACGGGAGCTTCTCATCATGGATGTGGTGGAACGGGAGCTTCTCATCATGGACGTGGTGGAACGGGAGGTTCTCATCACGGATGTGGTGGAACGGGAGCTTCTCATCGCGGATGTGGTGGAACGGGAGCTTCTCATCATGGATGTGGTGGAACGGGAGCTTCTCATCATGGACGTGCAGCCGACAAATCTGCAGCAACTGCATGATGTCATGTCGATATCAAACAAAATCTCTGAGGAATGTTTCCAGAACCTTGTTGAATCTCTGCCACCAAGGATTAAAGCAGTTCTGAAGGCAAAAGGGGTCCAACCCGGTACGAACAAGGTGTACCTAATAAAGTGGCCGGTGAGTGTAAAGGCCCATTTATGCTCGACGCAGAAGACGGATACGCAGACGGACGGACAGTTTCGTCCATCGTCTGCGTCGGTCACATACATAATTTGGTGCGTTTTTGAGGGGCTTGTTGGTCCGTCACTTAACGCAGAAGACGGAGCGATACCAGCGGAAACAGGGGGGTCAGAATTGAGCTGCGGAGCTGATATGCAGGAACAAACCAGAGAAGAAGAACAGGAACCAGAAAAATAACTACACAAAAACAGCCGGGGTCATTAGCCCGATAAAAGCACCCGAGAAAGAAGACGCCAATCAAACAGAGAGAATCTGTAGACATGGATGGAGCTTTTGAGGAGAAGCTGTGCGAGTGTCCGAAAAAACACTCGTGTACGACATCACATCGCCAGGACAGAGGGACAGACAGCGCTGCCGCCTAGCGGACAAACTGGTTTATGAGCAACGGGAACGCAGAAGACGTATGGAAGTATGACGGCCGCCACGCAGGGCGACGCATGAAGCAGACGTCACCATTTACGTACGTAAGGGAGCAGAAATGGACCTTAATTCTCGCTGTAAAATTCAGCTTTTTTGCTGTTCCTGTTGAAAATATTTGCGTCCATCTTCAGGCGTGTTGTGAAGAAACAAAATCCTACGTTTTATCCTCTCCTACAAACCAGAAGTTGATGACAACTTCTCTGCCTGCTAGCTGTGAACCAGAACTGATCCTTTTCCTCTGAGTATTTAGGTCAGGGCGGATTTACACAAGCAATTGTACTAATTTTACAAAAACAATTAAATCTTGGGGGAATAACACAGAAATTCATTACATATCACTGCTTATGTAACCTCCAAAGTGCCTTCATGTTCGTTTAAAGCATCAGTTTATCCACTAATTTTCCCTTTGCGGGCATTAAGGGGCATAATTAAAGTGCGATGCTTTATTTAGCGTGGTTCCTGCGTGCCCTGCTGCGTCTGCCGCTCTGAGATAAAAGGCTGCATGTTGCACGCTGGAGGCCGCCACCCGCTCGTGGTGTTGGAGGAAGTTAATCTATGGTAATGATGGATCAAACCCGGCTCCAGGCTCGTCATTTGTCCAAGGTGAAGGGGAGAAGAGGGGCTCGGGGATGGAGGCGGCTCAGGGTTGGAAGGCAGCGACGTGAGTCACGGAGAGTCGTGCTTCTCCTCCTGTTCTTGGAGAGTTTCTACCCTGCTGGGATTTTTCACTCTGACCCTCAGACTGTGTTAAAGCCAAAACAAATTCTCCTTTTTTTTGTTCAAATTATGAAAATGGATTCTGCTTGCTCCTCTGCCAGACGGCTGATTTATTCTCTAACACAAGATCTCATAAATGATGCAGGTCGGGAACATAAATTTAGTGATGTGATGGTGAGATGCCGTCTCGCGCTCATCTCTCAGCATCAAGGTGAATTTTGTCAGCATGGACATTGATGTATGTACAGATTAGTCAGTACGGGAAAGATTTAATGTTATTCCAAATGCCCTTTGTAAATCAGTGAAAGTTTGCATAAATAAACAGGAGATGAAGTTATTTTTTGCACATTAATGGTCACAGATGGAAGTGAAATGCATGTGAAAGCCACATTTTTCTCTTTGTTTGCTCGATTTAATGAATTCAACTGGTAAACATAATGATGTTGTTTAGATTTAGTTTGTTAGTTCATAAAGATAAAATAAAATTCACAAAATTTTATTCGTATTTACCTCCTCTGTTATCCTGCAGGTTCAATCGCTAACAGCTGCAGGCTCATTTTCAGAAACTAGCTGGTGTTATCGTTAAAGTTTTCTCCTCATTATTCTCTGCTGTTTGCTTCACAGCGGCTGTAAGAAAATTAAATATGAAAATTATCTGCACTTTTGCCTGCAAACAGATTAATCTGTGGCAGGCGTCTGCAATCTGTGGCTCTTTGGACCAGAGTTAATTTTGAAAGCAGATTTTGATTTAGTTTTCGTCATAGTCTTTTGACTAAAATGTTGATTAGTTTTAGTCATAAGTTAGTCATCCTAAATCAATCAGTTTTAGTCTAGTTTAATTGACGAAAATATCATAATATTATAGTCGACCAAAAGAGAGTTGATTCAGTCAACTAAAATATGGGGTTAAATATAAATGAGGAAGTCTGAATGTATAATCCATGCACAAACACAAATTTTGTTTATTCAAAAGAAAAAGCGCATTTTTATGCAGTTTCTTTGCCTTGCTGAAGTAGGAGTTGTGAAGAGGAAAGAAGAAAACTTTTTAAATGCACAATGCCTGTAATTCTAAGGTGCAAGACCAACTGTTGTTTTATTTAATTGATTCACATTTGTGTGTATCTATGTTTATACTACATGCATGTATGTATATACATAGATACATGCATGTATGTATGCATGTATCATATATGTATACATACATGAATGCAATGCATGGATACATACATACTCACAGTGTTAGAAATTAACTTTTTGACTCACGGGCCATGTGTATTTTTTTACTGGCCAAAATATGAAATTATTTCACACAAATATCTTCTGGCAGGTTATTTCTTTAATATGGTATTACATTAAATGCAAACTGATAGGAAGTTACAGCTAAATTAAAACAATAGGAACAAGAAAAAAATGTTTATATTTAATCAATTGGTCATTTCTGAATGTATTATTTAAACCTCCTATTCAGACTCTTCGCTCTCTACTGAGTGCTTCAATGGATAATTCAAAGTGAAGTTGATGGTAATAACAATAATAATAATTAATAATAATGCTGTAATAATGAATCAAACTTGATAAAGTGATAAGTTTGCATCCATCTGTTTCAGACTGTAGGCTGCTGAGTGCAACAGTGACTGTTAGAGGCGTCTTAACAAACAGGGACAATCCAGTCTGGTGGACTGGAACATGAATTTGATTCTTAAATCAGCTGAACAGACCATAATTACAACCTGGGTTATCTGAGGAGATATTTTAATTGGTGGTTATCTTAATTATCTGAACTTCATGCTTCATGTATGGTGATGTAAAAGCACGCTGTCGGTTTCTGAGCCGATCCGAGTCTAAACTCCGCCCACCAGACTCGTCACTGAGTCGCCCGGGTAGTAAATGAAGCGGACCCTGTCACATCGCAGCCGGTGTTTATGCTGCGTTCCATTTTCCTCGGAACTGGGAAGTGGGAACTGGGGGGTGACGTCACACACGACCAACTTGCGTTCCAGTACACTGGCCGGAAAACCAGTTAGCAACCTAGCAAAACAACGTGTTTGCTAAGGCTATTGTTATTAGCCGTTGTTGGCACAGCTGGCGTTGTAGTTCACATATACCACATGAAAAATGTGAATTATACTACAGCAGCTTCCCCTTACATCTATATAAACCAGTACTACGTGTACGACTGATTTATGCAACAAAACATAAGTAAGAAGTGTAAATAAATGTAACATTACAGAAGCTTCTAAAACTGCTAACACAGGGCGCGGCCATCTTTAAATCTGAACTCGGAGCTGCGAGAGTTGTCCGACTTTCCGAGTGGGAAATCCGACTTCAGGGGGGCGTTCCAGTTCAAACGTCCTACTCAGAACTGGGAATTTCCAACTTCCGAGTTTAAATGGAACACAGCATTATGACGCCTCCGCAGCATCACTTCTCTCTGAACTTTCTGGATGCTGTACATCCTGCTGGTTTATCCTCCCGCTCAGCTTTCCTGTGGAAGGCCGCCTCCTGCTAACAGTCGCCACATATTCACACATACTTAACCAGCCTGAGCTAAACACTAGTTACTAGTAAACGGGGGTAACAGAGTGGATGGTCCTCTCGTATCACCAGTGTGTGTTTGTGTATATTGTGCACATGCGCAACTTTCATAATGCAGACACCAGAGCAGCATAAAGAAGAAATTCACAATATGAATATTTAAAAACACGAATTATTTGGAGCAAATATTCACTCGCCATGTGGCGGAAAACTCTGAGATTTACTCACCAAACAGAAAATGTACAACGCGCATTTGGCGCCTGGCGAGTGTTAATTTTGGACCCTGATACACACATACACACACAACTATATGTGCATAAATTAAATAGCCTTAATAAAAGACATTGTTCATTTAAAAAGGAGCTTTTTCCTTTTCTCTTCACTATTTCTACTTCATTTCATAACACATTTCAGGTCCTTTTGTCATCATCATTTCAAAGTAATGAGAACATTCTTCCTTCAAAAATGACGAACTTTGCAAAAGCACAACAAAATTGCGACGTATTGCCAGCTTGGTTACCTTTGCGTGGATTTTGGGACGATAGTCTGCAGCTGTGGCTTCAGGTTGGTGGTTTCTGCTGGTAACAGTCGCTCCGCGCGGTTTACACAACGACTTGTTTTGTGTCGCATCATTCCGTCTTATGTGAAACGTGTCCGTGTGTCAGCTCTTCTTTTTCTCCCCGGACTGGACGTTTTTAAGATCACTTTTATCACGAAATGTGAGACGTGAGGACCGTTAATCATCTCCCCGGGTAACCAAACGTGAGCAGGCCAGCCTCTGCACGAGTTTGTGTTCTCATTGAATGTCTTTGCAATAATGCTGCGTTACATTTGAACTGGAAGTGGAAATTCCAGTTCCGAGTAGTAGTTTCAACTGGCGCCCCTAAAGTCGGATTTCCCACTCGGAAAGTGGACAACTCGAGCTCGAGTAGTTTAAAGATGGCCGCGCCTGGGAGTTTTAGAAGTGTAATGTTCATTTTTTCTTTTATTGTTGATAAATAATGTCAGGTTTGGTTTATAAGATGTGGGGAAGCTGCTGTAGGTAATTTTTTTGTGTTATGTGAACCACAACACAGCTGTGCCAACAACGGCTAATAACAAAGCCTTAGCAAACACGTTGTTTTGCTAGGTTGCTAACTGGTTTTCCGACTAGTGAGCTGGAACGCAAGTTGGTCGGGTGTGACGTCACCCCCCAGTTCCTACTTCCCAGTTCCGATGAAAATGGAACGCAGCATAACATCCCGCCTTTCAACACAAACAGTTGTTCTGATTGGATGTCATTGCTGTCAGGTGTTAGCGTCTAGTTTTTATTCGTTGACGAAAATGTCAATAACTTTCGTTATAGTTTTGATCCCCGTGCGTTGGTTTTCATCTAGTTTTCGTTCAGTTTTCGTCGAGAAAAATAGGTCGTTGACGAAGACTATGATGAAAATTTTTCGTCAACTAAATTAACACTGCTTTGGACCTTCCACAAAGGCTCTTAATAACATTGACTACACTGTTAAAAAAAAAATCTGTGCAATTTATGGCGAAAAACTGGCAGCTGTGGTTGTGTGATAATTTAGAGAACATAACTATATGCTATTTTTGCAACCATAAATTTTGCGGTACACAACTGTTATTTATTTACAGTATTTTCTTGCAATAATAACAGTTACAAACTGTACAAAAATATTGGCCGCGTTTCCAGATTAGTTAAGACACTCTTCGCTGAGGTCCTCCTTAAGTCACTTCTTAAAGGTGCCTTGTTTGGACGTTGCGTTTCCCAGATGCGCTCTTAACTCAGTAGCTTCTTTATTTTAGGAGCGGCCAGACCCACTCTTTCGACCCTTCTTTAACGTTCCCCCTGCTAAGGGAACAACAGGCCCATCTACTGGTCACTTTTGGAAACGACACTATTTCCCGAAAAAAAAAGTAGAAAATGGAAATTATTAAAAATGGACCTATTCACGGATCAGTTGTTGTATTGAGTCATGTTTTCTCACTCATGTCATAATGTCAATCATCTATGATGAAAGAAAACTGTAGTTCCGAGTGAATGACAGAAAATATTGTGGTTAAGTTTAATCATTATGGCAAGATAGGCCTGTGGGTATCAACCACAGAAACAAAAACATTGCGGTAGGAATTGTACGCAAATTATATGCAATCTATGAGGACTCACGTCATATTTACGCATTTGTCAGCTGTTCATGATGAGATGCACCTGCTTCGCTCAATAAAAGCATGGCCATTTACGCATACCCATATCAGACCCGCATCAGATGTCTGTGCAGAGAACCAAACCAAACCACCCCCAAACCAAACCACCCCCTCCAGTCACCAAACCACCCCCTCCGGCCACACTTTGATATTGAACTATAAAACACTTCAGTACCACCCGAACCACCTATTTAGGTCCCCCTGACTACCTTTCTCTGCCAACCTCAGCACAAAGGTCATGTTAAAAATCATAGGTGGCACTGGGCAGTGATTCAAAAATGGCAAACACAACCTCTCGGTGTAATATGTGGAGCATTCCCATTACTTTGCGTTTCGCAGGCCTTTGAAGAATTGGGCACGAGTGAGTGGCAGAACAAGCCATTCTTTATTAAGTCACGTCAACCATTTGCGGGATTACTGTTTGTTGAATGCACGTGCGTCATCCTGGACGCACACTTTCGCACCAGATACAGTATGTCGCCCATTTACCAAATGCTGCCATGTGGAGCTCATTTAACATAAGATGTGTGTAGGTGATTACATCCTCCAAGATTTCCCCAGACAACAGTAACCCGACAAAAAGTTTTTGAAAGTTTGGTGCATATCGTTTTTGGCTGAAGCTTGTCAGGAGTTCCAGGAGTTGATCTATTTTTGCGAACAAGAAAATGTTACCCTTTTTCAGTGTTTCAATCACCTAGCCACCGTTTCCCGATTCTACTACTGAGCATCGATATGACACACACGCACGTTTCAGGAATCCTCTTGGTGGGGTTCCCTTCAGCCATTACGTCAACAAATAGCGTCAGAATGACCATTATTTATAGGGCATCTGTAAATTTCCAATCGCCTACACCTGTTTAGCACAATTTGGCCAATTAAACAATATACAATGAGCTTTTCAATGAATATTTGCAATCACTGGTAATCACATGCATATTTTTAACAGTTTGTCTTCTTGCACAAACACATAAACGTATAAATGGGCTCAATATCAGCGTCGGAAAATAACCTCCACACTAAATGAATGGTGTTGATCGATATACCTGACCTCAATTGCTTTTTTTTCAGCACCCCCGGAAGTGGATAGCTTCTGTTAGGACCCTCTAAAGATGTAGCGTAGCCAAGACGTTTCTCAGGAAATAAGAACGCGTGAAAGAAGCAATCTGGGAAACGGGCGTATCTTTGCGATCCTTTGTTGGGAAGAGCTTCCTTGAGGCCTTCTTTAATCCAAAGAAGAATCTTAACTGGGAAACGCGGCCATTATCGTTTTTACAAAAAATATTCATAAAATTTACAGTGAAAAACCGATAGCTTATCACACTAAAAATTACGTTGGAAATGTATAAATTATGCTATTATGGTATGCAGATTTGGTAACCGTAACTTAAGCAGTAGACAACTGTTATTTATTCATGGTAGTTTGCTGCAAAAACAACAATTAAATACTGAAACTGGTTGTAGTTGACAGCTTTTTACTGTAATTTTATGGTGAGAAACCACCGCTGCCAGTTTTTCACCATAAAAATTACAGTGTAAAAATGATAAAGAGCTGAGTAATATTTTAAAAAATATATATATACATGGTAACAAATGTAAGTTTTAGCTATTTTTCGTTGGAATAATTGCACTTAATCTTAAGTAAAAGTACCAGTAATTTTTTTTCTACATCTGTTTCTTGTCTCATTAACTTGGAAATTATGGCCCATAAAGAAAATTTGAATTATCCTTTTGTTTGCAAAGGTTTTACATTTTAGTTTTGTTTTATTTTCCAAAACCTAAAAGTCAAAATCAAACTGTGGTTCTTTAAAACAAATTTCATAAAGTAAGTTTTTCTCAAGAATTGTAATTATGATTTTTGAAAATTGTCTTTTTATAACAGGTCATGAAATATTTGTGGCTCTAGACAACTTTTATTTAGCTGGGTTGAGGCAAAAATGTCTCTTTGGACTGTAAAGGTTGCTGCCCCCTGATCTAAACAAGCAGTGGTCCTGAAACGGAGCCTTGCGGTACACCCTGTTGCAGCTCCACAGCTCATTTCCAGAGGCTGAGTTTTCCTAAAGGAAATTTGAATAATTCAAGACTGCGTTTCAAATCTATTTGAAATAGTATTATTTTTTTTAAATTAATTTTAATGTCACCAAAAAAGTTGATTAATTTTATTTATTTCTTTTTCTTTTACATTTTAAAATCTTAAATGTGCTTTGTTTTACACATCTCTTATGATTTAAATTAATTTCATTTTAACAATTTTCCGGTGTAATCATACCAGGGATGCATGATATGATCTGTTATGACCTGCTGTTTCTAAAGTCTAAAAGAAAAAAAAAAAAAAAAATTCTTCAAAAACTTCTTTTTTACCGACTTTAAAACTTCTAAAGACTAGGGGTGGGAAAAATATCAATACACTGAAATATTGCAATATTTTCATATGCTGATATCATATTAACATTTTAAAACATGGTATCGACCTATTTTACCAATGATATGTCGCAATATTTCATTGTTCTGTTATGAAATCTCACAAGAATCCATGAAAATTTCACGATATTTTCATAAGGTGATATCATAGTGACTTTCAAAAACGCGGTATTGATCTATTTTACTAACGAAATCTTGTGATATTTCAGCGTTCTGTTGCAAAATCTCATGAGAATTCACAAAATGTCGTGATATTTTGAAACAGAACGATGAAATCTCGCGAGCTTTTGTAAGTAAAGTGGATCAATACCGCATTTTTAAATGTTGATTTGATATCGGCATATGAAAATATTGTGATATTTCAGTGTATCGATATTTTTTCCCACCCCTATTTTTCAAAGCACTGGAAATGGATAACAAAACTGCTATTTTGCAGTGCTTTTTTCAGGTTTTAATATCAGGAACAATATCGGTTATCTGCCACATCAGTTTTAAAATATTGGCATATTGGATATCGGTCAAAGTTCCAATATTATGCATCCCTAAACCATACTTTTCAAACAGGCTCTTGTCAGACTGAAAGAATTTTGTATGACTGAAGATAACTGGATGGTTTCAGACCTGTTTACTTCTGAAGCTTCCACTGTATCTCGATACCAATTTAAATCCAAATTATAATTTCTAATAATGAAAGTTGTTTTGAGGACATGACTGTTTTTGTGTCATCCAGCTTATGAGTGAATAGAAAAACTCTGCTTATCTGCTGCTGGTGATACTTCAGTGGTTAAATGCATCATTTTGCAGCCATTACAGCTGAGCTCACGAGTGTGCAGACACTGGAGGAGAAGGTGAAGGTGGTTATTCAAGGGTCACTGCTTGTCCAATAATCTGCAGGCCTGCGGTAAATGAGAAGGCTCTCTAAAGAAACGTTTTCTTTCCATCGCAGGAAAATGCTCCACAGCTCATTTGCAGATGCTGTGTTCTTAACCTTTATGAACCAGACTTCATCGTCAGAGTGACATTTCTCTGAAAGCACAGGAGACATACATGAGCTGCAGGATGATGCCAGATGTGGATGTTTTCTGTCATATGACTGCTTAGCTAAATGCCAGGCTAACTGAGATTTTGCACATATGATGTTTGCGTTTACTTATTCATCTTCAGGGTTTTCTTCAGTAAGGAGCAGCAACTTTTCCATGTCTGCATCAGTTAATCTGTGATCAACCACGAGGTCTGCAGAAGGCAGCGTTTTGTAGGGGTGCGACTCAGCAAGCACATCATGATTCAATGACAATTCAAAAGCCGTGACTGATGCATCTTTTTTTTCGTGACTGCTTGACTTTGACATCTTTGACATCTGTGTAACAGCCAAATTGTGTTGCAGCCAAATACCGTAAAAAAACTGGATGTATTATCCGGTTACGTCTGGACAGCTGAAAGTGAAGCCAGTTGGGCGTTTCCCACCATCGCCGCTCCGAGCCGCGGGCAGATGATTGACAGCCAAGCTAATGCTAATGGAGCTAATCTGAAGTGAACAGGAACAAACGAAGATAGACGGTCTAAAGGTAAGACACGCTAAAACTCGCTGTTAACCAGCTAAAAACCACCGTTGTGCAACTCTGCTACAGGCTGAGGCCTTCCTGGGAGCTAGCAGGGAGCTAACTGTTAGCCTCCACGGCTAAAACCGGCACCTGGTCTGCTGCCTGTCAATCAAAAGGACACGTCCCTAATTATGTGTAATTTCTAAATTAAATAACATCTATCGGATGAGTTATAACCCCCCCCCCCCCCCCCCCTCCCTCACAGTTTACATGAAGGTAAACTTGACCTATTTAACCTAAAATGATGCTTGAACCAGGATATAAACATGTTTATTTCTACTGTAAATGTGTTTATTTCTACTATAAACATGTTTATTTCTGTGGTGAACATGTTTATTTCTACTGTAAATGTGTTTATTTCTACTATAAACATGTTTATTTCTGCTGTAAATGTGTTTATTTCTACAGTAAACATGTTTATTTCTGCAGTGAACATGTTTATTTCTGCTATAAACATGTTTATTTCTGCTGCAAATATGTGTATTTCTGATGTAAATGTGTTTATTTCTTCTGGAAACATGTTTATTGCTGCAGCAAACATGTTTATTTCTGCCTTAAACATGTTTATTCCTGCAGTAAACATGTTTATTTCTGCTGTAAATGGGTTTATTTCTGCTATAAACATGTTTATATCTGCTGAAAATATGTGTATTTCTGCAGTGAACATGTTTATTTCTGCTATAAACACGTTTATTTCTGCTGTAAATGTGTTTATTTCTACAGTAAACATGTTTATTTCTGCCTTAAACATGTTTATTCCTGCAGTAAACATGTTTATTTCTGCTGTAAATGGGTTTATTTCTGCTATAAACATGTTTATATCTGCTGAAAATATGTGTATTTCTGCAGTGAACATGTTTATTTCTGCTATAAACACGTTTATTTCTGCTGTAAATGTGTTTATTTCTACAGTAAACATGTTTATTTCTGCAGTGAACATGTTTATTTCTGCTGCAAATATGTGTATTTCTGCTGTAAACGTGTTTATTTCTGCCTTAAACATGTTTATTTCTGCCTTAAACATGTTTATTTCTGCAGTGAACATGTTTATTTCTGCAGTGAACAGTTGCTAGCTAGATTTCTATGTGTAGAATTGCATCTTCCTTGTTACAAAAACCGAAGCAGGATGAGGGTGAAGGTAGCAAGTCAAACATTTGCTAATGCTAATTAACAGATAGCTGGTTCTGTAATGTTGCTAATGCTACTTGAGTAAACGAGCATGAGTGTACCAGTGGTGGGGAGGAAATAAACTTGTAGCTATCAGCTTTAATTTGACAACAGATGACCAGTGTACCATGAGTCATCACCTCACCTTTATTCCAGATTTTCATTGGAATCCAGATCCCTGAGCCATTATCTGATATCTAATTAGTCTGCGTTTGGATTTCGTGCCAGCTGCAGCTTCTGTTCATCACTGTAAGTTAAAGTTGATTTTAGTTCTGCCTCCCAGGTTGAACCTGTGTCCTAGTGAACAGATGAGGTTTAACCGGAGTCAGTTTTTACTGAGCTTTCAACAAAATATTGTCAGTTCCAATGAATTCAGATTGAATGCAAAGAAAAGTGACTTGGTCTCATCCTGAAGCATGAAAACCTGCCATTTTGTTCAAGTCTGAGGTGCCTGAGATGAAGGTGCCCTTTGGTGCCCTGCAGATACTTCAAACCTTCCAGCATCACTCTTTTTATTTATGAGCAAACAAGAAAATCCTCCATGAGGAGATCAGTGAATCACAGGACAGATAGGAGACGTTTCTTCAATGGTTACTGTTCAATTTGCAACGTCACTGTAAGAAAAACTGACGATGACTGCAGAAAATAATCACTACATTTTCTGATAGCTTTACTGACACTGTTGATCTTAAATCTTTTACTTTAACTGTAAACATTGTCATTTTCTTTGTAAAACATAATTCACGGATTTGACCTCGTCAGAAAAAAAGTCAGGTTGATGGAAATGTGGCACAAAAAGGTTGGAACAGGAGCAACAAAAAGCTGGAAGCTAAAGGATAAGTTTACTTCAGTTACTGCCTGTTAATTATACTAGTTATTAGCCGTTAAATAGACTAGTTATTAGTCGTTAATAACACCAGTTACTGCCTGTTAATTATACTAGTTATTAGCCGTTAAATAGACTAGTTATTAGTCGTTAATAACACCAGTTACTGCCTGTTAATTATACTAGTTATTAGCCGTTAAATAGACTAGTTATTAGTCGTTAATAACACCAGTTACTGCCTGTTAATTATACTAGTTATTAACTGTTAATCACACCAGTTATTAGTCACTAATAACACCAGTTATTGGCTGTTAATTATGCCAATTACTATCTGTTAATTACACCAGTTACTGCTTGTTAATTATACAAGTTATTAGCCGTTAAATACACTAGTTATTAGTCATTAATAACACCAGTTACTGCCTGTTAATTATACTAGTTATTAACTGTTAATCACACCAGTTATTAGTCACTAATTACACCAGTTATTGGCTGTTAATTATGCCAATTATCTGTTAATTACACCAGTCACTGCTTGTTGATTATACAAGTTATTAGCTGTTAAATACACCATTTATTAGTTGTTAATAACACCAGTTACTGCCTGTTAATTATACTAGTTAACTGTTAAATACACCAGTTATTAGTCGTTAATAACACCAGTTACTGGCTGGTAATTATGCCAGTTATTATCTGTTTATTACACCAGCTGCTGCCTGTTAGTTACACTAGTTATTAACTGTTAATTGTACCAGTTATTAGTTGTTAATTACACCGGTTACTGGCTGTTATGATGCGAGTTATTAGCTGTTTATTTCATGTCAGATTCTGTCACACAAGGTTCATTCCTGTGTGCGCTCGTCTTTGGGAAAGAAGAGTGATGTTCTGTGTGGATTCTTTATAACTTCTTGTGTAATATTGGGATTTCCTGCTTCCTCCGACCTAAGTTACCTTCACTTTTACTCACTGATGTATTATTCAGGCTTCACTTTGTTCTTTTTCCATCAGATGTACTCAAATATTTGTCCTCAATTATTCATGGCTCACCTTTTTCCATAAACTTCCCATGTTTTACTCCGCAGTGGCCAGACTGTGTTTGATCCCTTCTGTTTCCTGAACAGGAGCAGCTGGTTCAGCCGGAGACGGCGTCTACTGAAGTCTGAAGTTGTCCATTAGCAGTCTGCAGGTTTTAAACTTTGAGGTCAAACGAAACGTTCTGTGTTGTCTGTCTTTTTCACATCCAGTGAGCTGCCGTCCATGTGAGACAACTTATAAAAACTGAGAGAAGAGCGATCGCTTTATAGAGTATGCCGCTTTTTAGCACATGAAGAGCTTTAATTCTAATCAGATCTGACATTTTGTTTATTACAACTTTATGGATCAAAAAAATCTCTGAGCAAGAAGAGTCCAACAGAAACATTCTGACATTGTTGATTTCCGTGTTCAGAGCCCCTCCAGAGGAAAATATTTCCATTTCAGCTGCTGTGGCAGCATCTTTTTTAGAAATTCTGAGATGACAGTCATCATCTGTTGTGCGCGAGTAGACGGGTGACAGGAGTGTGGAGGACCACGTTTGAAGCATCGCTGGTTTGAAGAGCAGGATTCGCTGTACCACCACCTACCAAATCCAGGGGTGCCCAAGTCCGGTCCTCAAGAGCTACTATTGTGGTGGATTTCCCAATCCTTATAAACTACAATATTAACAGTCCCTGTCACTTAGAAGTGACAGGAAAGCAGGGGTTGTTTACCAGAGTCAGAAGGGCTTAAGATACTATTATTAAAGCCATGACATTTAAATCTGATATGGGCAACAGTGTGTCTATGTTTAGTTGATTGTCTTAATAAGGTTTTGATTATTCTAAGCCTTTGTGTCAAGGGAGTTCGCTCTCCTATAAGAACGATGTTCAAAGAAGACAGAGGGGTCTTCTACCTCTGTCTAGGATGTACTCTGTCACTTTTGTGTTAATAAACCTGAGGTGTTGACCTTCTATCACCAGACCCTACTCAGCCTTTCTCATCCTTTCTTGGGGAAACATTTTATCCACAACACTATCCTGCAATCTTTAGAGCATACTCCCTCCATCACACCTGAGCCAAATGGCTAATCCCCTCATGCACATGTCATTCAGCTCTGCAGAGGCTGCTAACGAGATATTCATTTGATTCAGGTTTGTTGGAGAAGGGATGCAACTGAAATATGCAGGGTGGGAGCTCTGGAGGACTGGACTTGGACACCACTGGCGTAATGCAACGCCTTGTATCAACGGTTCAGCTTGGTGGTGGTGGTGTGATGGTGTGGGAGAGATTTTCTTGGCCCACTTTGGGCCCCTTAGTACCGACGTGACGGTTTTACCACCACAGCGTACCTGAGTATTGTTGCTGACCATGTCCATCCCTTCATGATCACAGTGGAGCATCTTCTGATGCTGCTTCCAGCAGGATAACGTCCCACGTCACGAAGCTCACATGCAGCAACTGTGATGCTTTCACGTCAATATGGGGTAAAATCTCTGAGGAATGTTTCCAACACCTGGTTGGATCTATCACACAAAGAAACAGGGGTCCAACCCCGTACCAGAGGGTGGACCAGTGACCAGTGAGGGTATATTTACAGTTTTTATCGCTAATGTAATATGTTGATATTTTTTTCTTCTGTAGCCAGGTTTTCAGCTGCGTTAGAAGTCTGTGAGCAGCCATGAGGAGGAAAGCAGAACTCATCCTCTTATTAGAGCAAAAACTGAGCTGTTGTTCAGTAAACTGCCAAAAAGACAGATGGAAGTTGGTCAGCACATTCTTCTGCCAACAGCAGAATAAGATGGTGGATTTAGGTCATTAAAAGGTTAGACTGAGCTCCAGATGGCTTTAAAGGAAACTAAATCCTCCGCAACACCCGGATGATTTCATGAAATGCAAAAGCTTGGTCCCAAAACATTCAACTTTGTCTGTTTTAGACCATCCACAGATTAGTTTACAGGCAGTTTTACTAAACTCTGGACTTCTGAGTCTCAAACAGATGAATAATATGAAGATGGATGAAAGGAGCCAATCAGCAGGTTCCTCTGGGGTCACTGACAGAAGGAGGTGATGGCTGTGGAGGAGGATCTCTTTCAGCAGTTTGAGTTCCCATTTCTTATTTATCCTGTGATTATGATGTGGGAAAAGCGTGTGGTCTGTGCAGCTACCTAAAAAATCCATTTGTGCTCCGTCTCTGTGGCAACCCGACAGTCAGTCTGATGGGTGTGAAAGAAGCAGGACTTGGTCCTCTCTGCAGCACTGACGTCATTTTAACTCAGCATGATGCGTGTCCAGGATTCCAGCTCATTCCAGGTCTTCCTGAAACCAGGCTGCTTCCTCATGTCCAGACGGAAAACCTGGAAATCTCTGAATCTGCTCGAATTTTCCGGCCGTTCCCCTGATCAACAGGTGTCTGCAGTTCTGAATGACAATAAAACACTGAATCAGCTTCACTGACGGGTACGCAGCGTTAACGTACACTCTCTGTTTCCAGGGCAACCAACATGATGACTGATGTGTGGTTTCACCTTTTACGCTCTGGTTTCTTCGTAGGTAAAACTAAAGGAATAGTACACCCACAGAATGATGTGCGTTCATCTTCTCCTCATCCTCATGCTGAGAAACTTTCTTAATATCTCAAATGCAGCCGGAAACAATCCATGAGAGTTCACGACACGACGGAAGCTGCGGCATTCAGCAACTACTCTGCCGATAATGCAAGCAAAGATGAAGAAATTTGCTGTTTACATTGTGCTAAGAGCGAACGTATGCATATGGCAGAGTACAGATGCAGGCATGAAAAAGTTCCCCTTTCTGCCGGCTGCCAGCCACTTACCAGCCACTTGTCTGCAAATTCAATCGCACAGAGAAACGCCCGTGTGCCCGGGGGAAACGATTTCAGAGCATAAATGAACGCCCGGAACAAGGACGTTTCCACACGCCAAGTTTGGACACCGTACGTGATGACATATTTGCGGGACAAATCGTTCAGCCAATGATAGTGCATAGTGCACTATTGCTGCACCACTTCTGGCAGAAAAAGGCGACACTTTTTCATGCCCACATCTGTAAACTGAGAAACAGTCCTGATGGATGCAGTAGTGCAATCTGTAGTAGTGCCATTTAGTACAATGTTCTGCAGTGTTCTGCACACTGTGGGCAGGGTCAGATGTGATCCTGGTGGCTCTGCAGGTGAGGCGGGAGTGGTAAATATCCAATAGAGAGGGGAGGGGGACACCGAGGATCTTCCCACCACTTTCAGAGTGCGCTGCAGACTCCGTACCACATGGTGATGCTGCAGCAGGATGAGGTGCAGACTCCGTACCACACGGTGATGCTGCAGCAGGATGAGGTGCAGACTCCGTACCACATGGTGATGCTGCAGCAGGATGAGGTGCAGACTCCGTACCACACGGTGATGCTGCAGCAGGATGAGGCGCAGACTCCGTACCACACGGTGATGCTGCAGCAGGATGAGGTGCAGACTCCGTACCACACGGTGATGCTGCTGCAGGATGAGGTGCAGACTCCGTACCACACGGTGATGCTGCAGCAGGATGCAGTCCAGACTCCGTACCACACGGTGATGCTGCAGCAGGATGAGGTGCAGACTCCGTACCACACGGTGATGCAGCAGGATGAGGTGCAGACTCCGTACCACACGGTGATGCTGCAGCAGGATGAGGTGCAGACTCCGTACCACACGGTGATGCTGCAGCAGGATGCGGTGCAGACTCCGTACCACACGGTGATGCTGCAGCAGGATGAGGTGAAGGCTCCGTACCACACGGTGATGCTGCAGCAGGATGCGGTGCAGACTCCGTACCACACGGTGATGCTGCAGCAGGATGCGGTGCAGACTCCGTACCACACGGTGATGCTGCAGCAGGATGAGGTGCAGGCTCCGTACAACACGGTGATGCTGCTGGTCAGGATGAGGTGCAGACTCCGTACCACACGGTGATGCTGCAGCAGGATGAGGTGCAGACTCCGTACCACATGGTGATGCTGCAGCAGGATGAGGTGCAGACTCCGTACCACACGGTGATGCTGCAGTAGGATGAGGTGCAGACTCCGTACCACACGGTGATGCTGCAGCAGGATGAGGTGCAGACTCCGTACCACACGGTGATGCTGCAGCAGGATGAGGTGCAGACTCTGTACCACACGGTGATGCTGCTGGTCAGGATGAGGTGCAGACTCCGTACCACACGGTGATGCTGCAGCAGGATGAGGTGCAGACTCCGTACCACACGGTGATGCTGCAGCAGGATGAGGTGCAGACTCCGTACCACACGGTGATGCTGCAGCAGGATGAGGTGCAGACTCCGTACCACACGGTGATGCTGCAGCAGGATGAGGTGCAGACTCCGTACCACACGGTGATGCTGCAGCAGGATGAGGTGCAGGCTCCGTACCACACGGTGATGCTGCAGCAGGATGAGGTGCAGGCTCCGTACCACACGGTGATGCTGCAGCAGGATGAGGTGCAGACTCCGTACCACACCGTGATGCTGCAGCAGTATGCGGTGCAGACTCCGTACCACACGGTGATGCTGCAGCAGGATGCGGTGCAGACTCCGTACCGCACGGTGATGCTGCAGCAGGATGAGGTGCAGACTCCGTACCACACGGTGATGCTGCAGCAGGATGAGGTGCAGACTCCGTACCGCACGGTGACGCTGCAGCAGGATGAGGTGCAGACTCCGTACCGCACGGTGAACCTGCAGCAGGATGAGGTGCAGACTCCGTACCACACGGTGATGCTGCAGCAGGATGAGGTGCAGACTCCGTACCACACGGTGACGCTGCAGCAGGATGAGGTGCAGACTCCGTACCGCACGGTGACGCTGCAGCAGGATGAGGTACAGACTCCGTACCGCACGGTGACGCTGCAGCAGGATGAGGTACAGACTCCGTACCGCACGGTGACGCTGCAGCAGGATGAGGTGCAGACTCCGTACCACACGGTGATGCTGCAGCAGGATGCGGTGCAGACTCCGTACCACACGGTGATGCTGCAGCAGGATGCGGTGCAGACTCCGTATCACACGGTGACGCTGCAGCAGGATGAGGTGCAGACTCCGTACCACACGGTGATGCTGCAGCAGGATGCGGTGCAGACTCCGTACCACACGGTGATGCTGCAGCAGGATGCGGTGCAGACTCCGTATCACACGGTGACGCTGCAGCAGGATGAGGTGCAGACTCCGTACCGCACGGTGACGCTGCAGCAGGATGAGGTGCAGACTCCGTACCACACGGTGATGCTGCAGCAGGATGAGGTGCAGGCTCCGTACCACACGGTGATGCTGCAGCAGGATGAGGTGCAGGCTCCGTACCACACGGTGATGCTGCAGCAGGATGAGGTGCAGACTCCGTACCACACAGTGATGCTGCAGCAGGATGAGGTGCAGACTCCGTACCACACGGTGATGCTGCAGCAGGATGAGGTGCAGGCTCCGTACCACACGGTGATGCTGCAGCAGGATGAGGTGCAGGCTCCGTACCACACGGTGATGCTGCAGCAGGATGCGGTGCAGACTCCGTCCCACATGGTGATGCGCTGCAGCAGGATGCGGTGCAGACTCCGTACCGCACGGTGACGCTGCAGCAGGATGAGGTGCAGACTCCTTACCGCACGGTGACGCTGCAGCAGGATGAGGTGCAGACTCCGTACCGCACGGTGACGCTGCAGCAGGATGAGGTGCAGACTCCGTACCACACGGTGATGCTGCAGCAGGATGCGGTGCAGACTCTGTATCACACGGTGATGCTGCAGCAGGATGAGGTGCAGACTCCGTACCACACGGTGATGCTGCAGCAGGATGAGGTGCAGGCTCCGTACCACACGGTGATGCTGCAGCAGGATGAGGTGCAGGCTCCGTACCACACGGTGATGCTGCAGCAGGATGAGGTGCAGACTCCGTACCACACAGTGATGCTGCAGCAGGATGAGGTACAGACTCCGTACCGCACGGTGATGCTGCAGCAGGATGAGGTGCAGACTCCGTACCACACGGTGATGCTGCAGCAGGATGAGGTGCAGACTCCGTACCACACGGTGATGCTGCAGCAGGATGAGGTGCAGACTCCGTACCGCACGGTGATGCTGCAGCAGGATGAGGTGCAGACTCCGTACCACACGGTGATGCTGCAGCAGAATACGGTGCAGACTCCATACCACACGGTGATGCTGCAGCAGGATGAGGTGCAGACTCCGTACCGCACGGTGACGCTGCAGCAGGATGAGGTGCAGACTCCGTACCGCACGGTGACGCTGCAGCAGGATGAGGTACAGACTCCGTACCACACGGTGATGCTGCAGCAGGATGAGGTGCAGGCTCCGTACCACACGGTGATGCTGCAGCAGGATGAGGTGCAGACTCCGTACCACACGGTGATGCTGCAGCAGGATGAGGTGCAGACTCCGTACCACACGGTGATGCTGCAGCAGGATGAGGCGCAGACTCCGTACCACACGGTGATGCTGCAGCAGGATGAGGCGCAGACTCCGTACCACACGGTGATGCTGCAGCAGGATGAGGCGCAGACTCCGTACCACACGGTGATGCTGCAGCAGCATGCGGTGCAGACTCCGTACCACACGGTGATGCTGCAGGATGAGGTACAGACTCCGTACCGCACGGTGATGCTGCAGCAGGATGCGGTGCAGACTCCGTACCACACGGTGATGCTGCAGCAGGATGAGGTGCAGACTTCGTACCACACGGTGATGCTGCAGCAGGATGAGGTGCAGACTCCGTACCACACGGTGATGCTGCAGCAGGATGAGGTGCAGGCTCCGTACCACACGGTGATGCTGCAGCAGGATGCGGTGCAGGCTCCGTACCACACGGTGATGCTGCAGCAGGATGAGGTGCAGACTCCGTACCACAGGGTGATGCTGCAGCAGCATGCAGTGCAGACTCCGTACCACACGGTGATGCTGCAGCAGGATGCGGTGCAGACTCCGTACCACACGGTGATGCTGCAGCAGGATGCGGTGCAGACTCCGTACCACACGGTGATGCTGCAGCAGGATGCGGTGCAGACTCCGTACCACACGGTGATGCTGCAGCAGGATGCGGTGCAGACTCCGTACCACACGGTGATGCTGCAGCAGGATGAGGTGCAGACTCCGTACCACACGGTGATGCAGCAGGATGAGGTGCAGACTCCGTACCACACGGTGATGCTGCAGCAGGATGAGGTGCAGACTCCGTACCACACGGTGATGCTGCAGCAGGATGAGGTGCAGACTCCGTACCACACGGTGATGCTGCAGCAGGATGAGGTGCAGACTCCGTACCACACGGTGATGCTGCAGCAGGATGAGGTGCAGACTCCGTACCACACGGTGATGCTGCAGCAGGATGAGGTGCAGACTCCGTACCACACGGTGATGCTGCAGCAGGATGAGGTGCAGACTCCGTACCACACGGTGATGCTGCAGCAGGATGAGGTGCAGACTCCGTACCACACGGTGATGCTGCAGCAGGATGAGGTACAGACTCCGTACCACACGGTGATGCTGCAGCAGGATGAGGTACAGACTCCGTACCACACGGTGATGCTGCAGCAGGATGAGGTGCAGACTCCGTACCACACGGTGATGCTGCAGCAGGATGAGGTGCAGACTCCGTACCACACGGTGATGCTGCAGCAGGATGAGGTGCAGACTCCGTACCACACGGTGATGCTGCAGCAGGATGAGGTGCAGACTCCGTACCACACGGTGATGCTGCAGCAGGATGAGGTGCAGACTCCGTACCACACGGTGATGCTGCAGCAGGATGCGGTGCAGACTCCGTACCACACGGTGATGCTGCAGCAGGATGAGGTGAAGGCTCCGTACCACATGGTGATGCTGCAGCAGGATGCGGTGCAGACTCCGTACCACACGGTGATGCTGCAGCAGGATGAGGTGCAGACTCTGTACCACACGGTGATGCTGCTGGTCAGGATGAGGTGCAGACTCCGTACCACACGGTGATGCTGCAGCAGGATGAGGTGCAGACTCCGTACCACACGGTGATGCTGCAGCAGGATGAGGTGCAGACTCCGTACCACACGGTGATGCTGCAGCAGGATGAGGTGCAGACTCCGTACCACACGGTGATGCTGCAGCAGGATGAGGTGCAGACTCCGTACCACACGGTGATGCTGCAGCAGGATGCGGTGCAGACTCCGTACCACACGGTGATGCTGCAGCAGGATGAGGTGCAGACTCCGTACCACACGGTGATGCTGCAGCAGGATGCTGTGCAGACTCCGTACCACACGGTGATGCTGCAGCAGGATGAGGTGCAGACTCCGTACCACACGGTGATGCTGCAGCAGGATGCGGTGCAGACTCCGTACCACACGGTGATACTGCAGCAGGATGAGGTGCAGACTCCGTACCACACGGTGATGCTGCAGCAGGATGAGGTGCAGGCTCCGTACCACACGGTGATGCTGCAGCAGGATGAGGTGCAGGCTCCGTACCACACGGTGATGCTGCAGCAGGATGAGGTGCAGGCTCCGTACCACACGGTGATGCGCTGCAGCAGGATGAGGTGCAGACTCCGTACCGCACGGTGACGCTGCAGCAGGATGAGGTGCAGACTCCGTACCACACGGTGATGCTGCAGCAGGATGAGGTGCAGACTCCGTACCGCACGGTGACGCTGCAGCAGGATGAGGTGCAGACTCCGTACCGCACGGTGACGCTGCAGCAGGATGAGGTGCAGACTCCGTACCGCACGGTGACGCTGCAGCAGGATGAGGTACAGACTCCGTACCGCACGGTGACGCTGCAGCAGGATGAGGTGCAGACTCCGTACCGCACGGTGACGCTGCAGCAGGATGAGGTGCAGACTCCGTACCGCACGGTGACGCTGCAGCAGGATGAGGTACAGACTCCGTACCGCACGGTGACGCTGCAGCAGGATGAGGTGCAGACTCCGTACCACACGGTGACGCTGCAGCAGGATGCGGTGCAGACTCCGTACCACACGGTGATGCTGCAGCAGGATGCGGTGCAGACTCCGTACCACACGGTGATGCTGCAGCAGGATGAGGTGCAGACTCCGTACCACACGGTGATGCTGCAGCAGGATGCGGTGCAGACTCCGTACCACACGGTGATGCTGCAGCAGGATGCGGTGCAGACTCCGTATCACACGGTGACGCTGCAGCAGGATGAGGTGCAGACTCCGTACCACACGGTGATGCTGCAGCAGGATGAGGTGCAGACTCCGTACCACACGGTGATGCTGCAGCAGGATGAGGTGCAGGCTCCGTACCACACGGTGATGCTGCAGCAGGATGAGGTGCAGACTCCGTACCACACAGTGATGCTGCAGCAGGATGAGGTGCAGGCTCCGTACCGCACGGTGATGCTGCAGCAGGATGAGGTGCAGACTCCGTACCACACGGTGATGCTGCAGCAGGATGAGGTGCAGGCTCCGTACCACACGGTGATGCTGCAGCAGGATGAGGTGCAGGCTCCGTACCACACGGTGATGCTGCAGCAGGATGAGGTGCAGGCTCCGTACCACACGGTGATGCTGCAGCAGGATGAGGTGCAGACTCCGTACCACACGGTGATGCTGCAGCAGGATGAGGTGCAGACTCCGTACCACACGGTGATGCTGCAGCAGGATGAGGTGCAGACTCCGTACCACACGGTGATGCTGCAGCAGGATGAGGTGCAGACTCCGTACCACACGGTGATGCTGCAGCAGGATGAGGTGCAGGCTCCGTACCACACGGTGATGCTGCAGCAGGATGAGGTGCAGGCTCCGTACCACACGGTGATGCTGCAGCAGGATGAGGTGCAGACTCCGTACCACACGGTGATGCTGCAGCAGGATGAGGTGCAGACTCCGTACCACACGGTGATGCTGCAGCAGGATGAGGTGCAGACTCCGTACCACACGGTGATGCTGCAGCAGGATGAGGTGCAGACTCCGTACCACACGGTGATGCTGCAGCAGGATGAGGTGCAGGCTCCGTACCACACGGTGATGCTGCAGCAGGATGAGGTGCAGGCTCCGTACCACACGGTGATGCTGCAGCAGGATGAGGTGCAGACTCCGTACCACACGGTGATGCTGCAGCAGGATGCGGTGCAGACTCCGTACCACACGGTGATGCGCTGCAGCAGGATGCGGTGCAGACTCCGTACCGCACGGTGACGCTGCAGCAGGATGAGGTGCAGACTCCGTACCACACGGTGATGCTGCAGCAGGATGAGGTGCAGACTCCGTACCACACGGTGATGCTGCAGCAGGATGAGGTGCAGACTCCGTACCACACGGTGATGCTGCAGCAGGATGAGGCGCAGACTCCGTACCACACGGTGATGCTGCAGCAGGATGAGGTGCAGACTCCGTACCACACGGTGATGCTGCTGGTCAGGATGCTCTCCATGGTGCCCCTGTAGAAGCAGTGCATGATGGGGGACGGGGCTCTTGCTCTGTTGGGCTTTCTTGGCCAGGGCCGTGGTGTTGGTGTTCCAGGACAGGTCTTGGGAGATGTGGACACCCAGGAACTTGGTGCTGCACCCGCTCCACCTCAGCACCGTTTATGATCAGTGGAGCATGCTGGACAGGCTCTCTCCTGAAGCCCACCACCATCTCCTTCATCTTCTCCACGTTCAGATGGAGATGGTTGTCCTTGCACCAGGCGGCTCACCTCACTCCTGTAGTTTGTCTCATCGTTGTTGTTGTTGATGAGACCCACCATGGTGTCCTGAGTGGGTAGCATCCACAAGCTCAGCATGAGGGTAAGTTGAAAATGAGCGGACATTATTCCGTGGGTGTACTGTTCCTTTAAGCCACGCATGCTGTCAGAGAGCTAAACGATGAAGCAGGAGGACTAGTATCCTCGCACCATCACAGCTACTAATCTTTTCATATGTGTTGTCTCATTTTCTGCCTCCACAGCCCATCAGGCTCGGGCTAATCTAGGAGGTGCTTCCCCTTTAGAGAGCCAATCAATAACCGACTGAAGTGAATCTAAGCCAGTTCTCTGTGAGCGTGCTGCAAGGACGGGCTGGTTTACCGTGGCTCCGCTGTCCAGAGGCCAGCCAACATCTGTCAGCGACACACCGGCTTCTGAGTAATTTAACACTTCTGCAGTGCAGAAAATAAAGTCACGGCCAGCAGGAATCTGCTGCCAGGGAGGAAATGAATTCACGACACTCTGCGCTTGCCTTGGATTCCCTCTCTGCAGTAGGTGTGAGATGGATGCAAAGACAAACTGAGAGGGGCTCAGCTCCGTCAGAAAGAAGTTCACTGTTTTCCTCTCTGCAAAAGGAAAAGCAACACTGTCTCTCCCCTCCTGCATCCTCCCCCAAGCATCTCCACCGATGTGACGGCCCAATTATAATGTGCCACAGGTGTTTCGTGTTCGTGCACATTTAAAAGAAGCACCATCATAGTAAAGATGGAGCGGTTTGTTTGCACGTGCCTTAAAATAACTGTTTTCGCAAGCTGATCCAAAACATACCTGTATATACAGGAGTAAATTATATATCATATCTGACAGTGAGTGCACTCCAAGTTAAAGTATTGAGTGCTTTGAAAATATTCATCCAATTTTAAGAGCTGTCGGATTTTCTTTTGGTGATGACACGTTTAGGTTTAAGCATTTATCTTTTTAAAGGCTGAAACTAAAACGATAATGAGTGGAACTTCTACAGTTTGGTTTACAAGCTTAATGCTGCATGTTTGTTCTGGGAAGCGTACGGGACATGGACAAATACGGGCAATGGACGGATAGAGGGGATGGACGGATACGGGCGATGGACAGATGGATGGATACGGGCGATGGATAGATAAGAGCAATGGACAGACACGGGAGATGGACGAATACAGGCGAAGAAGAGATATGGATAATGGACGGATATGGGCGAAGGACAGATGCAGGTAATGAACGATTCGAGCGATGGACGGATACAAGAGATGGATGAATACTGTCCAGGTGGAAGGATGCCATTCTGCTGATGGAGTTAATGTGTGATGATGTCACAGAGGAAACTCTTGGTGTGGTAGCATACAGTCAGCAGTGGCTAATATATTCAGCAAATACTTTACCCTTAAAGGTTGAATATGGAACACGGACAGAACAGCGACATCACGTGTGTCTAGGTTGTAGTTGCAACTGCAGAAAAACAACTCCAGCCGCTGGGATGCCAGAATCTGCCGATACGCAAGTGACCAACAGTCTGCAGCATGTTTAACAAGTAACGCAGAGGAGTTTATAACTGACAGCTAACATTAGCCATGTTAGCAAACAAGCTAGCTTACCGATCCAGGAGAAAAGTCGCCATTTCTGTGTTTTGACTCCGTGGAAAACGTTTATGTGGGTCCATTTAGTGAAGTCTTCACCTAAATTTACTCCAGGTTTTGCTCTTCTCAGGTCACTCCTCCTCAGAAACAGATAACAATATCTCCAGGTTATGAAGCAGCTGCTTCACTCGTCGTCTCCACGGTTTTCTCCTGTACAAGCCTGACTATGACCGAAATATTGTTTCCACACACAGATCGTATTTGGCAACCTGCAATGGCGGCGTGTATTGGCTTATAGACGTAAATAAAATGCCATTATCGAACCCGTAAAAAATTATTTTTAAATTATTTTTAGGCTAAATATAATTTTTCTGGGAAATGTATTTTCATTCTGTACACCCCCAAACGACCTGTGGAGGTATTATTTTTGAAAAAATATAGCTTTTAATAAAAATGTTCCATATTCAACCTTTAATACTTTAGTAAGAAAGTTAATCTGGTTCTAGAGCACAGTTTTGTCTATTTATTTAGACGCTTTGGTCTTTCCGTTTCCATGTGATCTTAAGTTTGTGGACATTGAGAATCTCAGCCCTCCTCTCTGTGATTCCTTAAGAAGTAGTTCAGCTTGAAGCAGCAGCCAATCAATCAGCTGATTGATCAAACAGCAGACCAACCCAGCGCTGACAGTCACGTCTGCTTCGATCAGCTTGAGATGGAGCAGTGAGAGCTGCAGAGCTCTAAAATCTGACTAACACCTTCAGATTTTTGCTTACAGCTGTGTTTTCACACGTGAAGTCATGTCTGCAGAGAGGGGGGGGGCAGTCTCAGCTTGCAGAGCTACAAACTTTTTGTGAGGTTTAGGATGTTTATCTGAGATGATAATGTCACTGTTTGAGTTCTGCATCATTATAACTGCAGCAGACAAAAGGTCACATCATTTACCGCCCTGAAAATGAGAAAGCAAATGTTGTCACCAGCACCTTTAATGCTCATTAGAAAACACGGGACAGAAAGGACATTTTATTTTGTTAAACAGGGGTTGCCTTCACGTTGACCTTCACTCTGGTTTCTTCCTCTGCTTACCTCTGAGGAAGGACAGAAAAAGAAGAATTTGTGTGGATATGCTTCCACTTCAACTAAATAACTTAGAAAAAATATTTTTAAAACGGCAAACATGTACACACTGTGTGAGAACAGTTTATCCATATTAACAACTCCTCATCGTTGGTCCATCTGTCCGAAGGCTCTGTGTGTTGGCCTCTCCTCTTCAAAATATCTTCCATGGCCACAAACATAACTTTCACTGCAACTACATCTGCACCAACGTCCAAGGCAAGTTTATCTGTACAGCACATTTCATGTACAGAACAATTCAAAGTGCTTTACATAAAACATTATAAGCAAAAGGGAGAGAAAAAAAACAATTAGAAGCATGATTCAAAATTAAAAGCATTTAAGATTAAAAAGAGAGAATACAGAGACGTGCGGATTTTAACTTTTGAATAAAATCTACGTAAATGCAGCTGAGAACAGGTGGGTCTTCAACCTGGATTTAAATAAACTAAGTGTTTCAGCTGATCTGAGACTTTCTGGGAGTTTGTTCCAGACATGTGGAGCATAGAAGCTGAACGCAGCTTCACCATGTCTGGTTCTGACTCTGGAACTGATAAAAGACCGGATCCAGATGACCTGAGGGGTCTAGCAGGTTCATACTGGGTCAAAAAGTCACTGAGGTCAGAGGTCAGAGCTTTATAGACCAGCAGCAGAACTTTACAGTCTATTCTCTGATGGCCACCACCTTCTCCACTTCCCCACAGAGGCAAAGTCATGGATGCACACCAACTATCTCCAATTCAACTATAATAAATCTGACATGTCAACAATTGGCCCAAAATCTCAGCCAATCCACAAAAGACGTCTCCCTCACCCTTTACCCTTAAACTTTGACCCTCAGTCCCCGACCCTCAACTTTCAACTCTTGGCCATGACCACCGACCCTCAACATTTGGCCCTCGACCTTCATACATTAACCCTCAACCCTGAATCATCAACCTTCAACCATCGAGCCTTAACTCTCGTCCCTCAGCCATAGACCCCTGACTCTCAACTATTGACACTTGGCCATGTCCCCCGACCTTCACAATTTGGCCCTCTACCATCATCCGTTAACCCTCAACCCTTAATCATCAACCCTCGACCCTCAACATTAAATCCTAAACATCGTCCCTCGGCCATTGAACTCTGACCCTCAACTATTGAGCCTCAGCCATCAACCCTCAACATTCGGCCCTCAGCCTTGGCCCTCGACCCTCAACCATCAATCCTCAACCCTTAATCATCAAGCCTCAACCCTAAATATTCGACCCTCAAAACCTGACCACCGACCCTCAACCCTCGACCCTTTGTCATCAACCCCCGGCCCTTAACGTTTGGTCTCGACCCTCAACAATCGACCCTTGACCATCAACCCCTCAACATGCAAACCTCGGCCATTGATCCCCGACATTTTGCTCTCGACCCTCAACCCTCAACCATCAAACCTTGACCCCTTGATCATCAACCCTCAACATTCGGCCCCTAACCCTCAATCCTCAACCCACGATCTTCAACATTTGGCCCTCGATCCTTGACCCTCAGCCATCGACCCTCGACCTTTAGTCATCAACCCCTGATCATCAACCCTTGATCCTCAACATTTGGCTCTCAACCTTCAACCATTGACCCTCAACTTTCGACCCCCGAACCTCAACCCTCAACACTCACCATTCGGCCCTCGGCCATTGACCCTCGGTCCTCAACCATCATCTGTTGACCATTGACCCCTGACTCTTGACCTTCAATCCTCAACCCATGACCCTCGATCATCGACCATCAACCCTTAACCTGTCCACACTAACCCATCCCCACTATCTGCAACCTTGGAGTCACCACCTTTAATTCGAAAGCCCGACCACCTGACACCTGAAAAACAGCTCATTTTTCTCCTTCATTCTCCTCCACCACTGAAACCCTGATCCTTCATCGCCTCCAGCAGCCTCTTCTCTGATTCACCCTCCAAACTCCTCAGTAAACTCCAGTACATTCAGAATCCAGCTGCATGCCTTCTCGCCCCATTCTACATCTGAGACCACATCAACCCTGTCCGTACTCAGCTCCACTGGCTTCCCACCCCTCATCATATCCAGTTTAAAGTCCTCCATAACCAGGCACCACCCTGTCTCACACAACGTCTCCATCCCAAAGTCCCACAGCATCATTTGTCCTCCCGTCAGGACTAAGAACACAACACCGTGGAGACAGAGCTTTCTCCATTGCATCCTTCTCTCTCAGGGATTCTCAGCCACTTTTAATCAGAATCTGCACAGAACGATCCACATTCAATCGCTTCCCCTGTTTAAAAGCACTTGTAATCTGAAATACTTGGATGTTGTTTATCTTTATCTAATTTGAAGCATCTGAGTAAAGCACTCTTTGGATAAAATGCATAAACTGTGACAAAAAACACTTCTTATTTCTATTATCTATGCAGACAACATGGAGGTCAGAGCTTAAGTCTGCTTTATTCAGATCAGGTGCAGATGGCTTTTAATGGCAGTGTGAAGAATCACTGCACCAAGGGACGTCTTCATCCTCTGATTGTGTCTGCAAATGGCCCCAAATTAAAGCCCTGTAAAGGCGTTGCAGCTCATGAGCTGGCTTTAGCTCAGTCCTCAAAAGATTTTCTCCATCTTCATTGTCACCCCTGTCTCTGATCACGTCTGTATTCCTCTCTCTCTCCCTCTTTTTCATTTCATAGATCATGTAATTACTTTTCTCCACATTCACTTTTCTTTGTTAAATCCCTCGTTAAAGTCCCAACCGCCCATCAATCTTTATAAATATCGAACATTCTCAAGAAAATTGTAAAATCAAAGTGCTTTAGAAAAGGAATAGAAGAACACAAACAAGGAAACCAAAAAATAGAATTAAAAGTAAAACATCAATAAAATTTCTTATAATTTTACCCAAAAAGATGGTTAAATCTATTAAAGACAAAGAATAGGGATGCACAATATGATCGGCCACCTATTGGTATCGGCCTATATCGGCCTGAAAACTGAGTATCGAACATCAGCCACCCCACCGATATTTAACTGATATCAAACAGATATTTAACCGATCAGCCCGCTGTTTTTAAAGTCTAAAAATAAAAATAAAATTTTTTTATTCTTCTTCTTCAAAAACTTTTTTTACAGACTTTAAAACTTCTAAAGACTAGGGGTGGGAAAAAATATTGATACACTGATATATCGCGACATTTTCATAAGCTGATATCATATTGACATTTAAGGACACAGTATCGATCTATTTAACTAATGAAATCTCGTGATATTTCATCGTTCTGTTATGAAATCTCACGAGAATTCACAAAAAGTTTGCAATATTTTCATATGTTGATATCATATTGACATTTAAAAACGCAGTACTCATCTATTTTTATTAAAATCTTGCGATATTTCATCATTCTGTTACAAAATCTCAAAGGAATTCATAAAATATTGTGAGATTTTATAAGAACGATGAAATCTCGCTAAATTTTGTAAGTAAAATTGATCGATTCTGCATTTTTAGATATGCATATGAAAATCTCGCGTTATTTCAGTGTATCGATATTTTTTCCTACCCCTATTTTTTAAAGTGTCGGAAACGGATAAAAAACTGCTATTTGCAATAACTGCTTATTTTTTCAGCTTTAATATAAGAATCGATATCGGTTATTGGCCACATGAGTTTTAAAATATCATTGGATATCGGCCAAAATTCCAACATTGTGCATCCCTAGAATAATGAAATTAAGCAGAGCTGTTCTAACAGTTAAACTCTTCCTAACTGGTGAATTTAAAGCCGAGAGAAGCTGTTGGTGTCTCGCAGCCTGATTGGCAGCTGCCTGCCGGCTGGAGAAGGTTAGAAATTCTGGGACGCAAACAAGCCTTCAGTCTGCGAGCAGAGTTTGTGGGGTGGCAGGACTCCGAATGAACAGCCGCCAACCGCAGGTTAATATTCAGGTTGGCAGGTGGAGGTAAAAAATTCAAGCTGCTTTGCTGAGTCATGAATTAATGTTGCATCTTTGAAGCGAACCAGAAGACTCGACTCCTGTTAGAGCTGATTTTTCAGTGGCTGCGGCTCAGCAGGCAGGACTGTGGAGAGAAAATCTACTCTGTGCATGTAGCACATGGTTTGGAAATCATTTCTGTCTGTGAATTGGGGTAGGCAATGTAAATGTAGGCTGCACAGGCACAAAACTGCAAAATTGCACAAACATTAATATCTTATACACTATTTTTTACAGTCAACCTCATGAATCTTAGCGTTGTTTTTGAAAAAGCTTCCACCTACAAGTCATACTCAGAAATCACCGGGTAGCATCTGTGCACAGCCTCACAGCTTTGTGTGTAGATGGTGCGTTCAAGTACTAGTGGAAAGCTGGGTTGTCTGGATCTTAAATTATCGGATTTCCTTTTTCCAGTTTTTTCAAAGCTGCTTTCTATGACACTATATTCATAATCATTTCATTTATGAGTGCATTTGAATAAAGTACCCAAAGTTAAGCACAAATGCGGTTATGCGGTTTACAAACTGTGTATTTTCCATTTTATTTCATCAATTTTCTCTCCTCAGGGGGCAGGACACATGAACACATCATGCAGCCAATCACAGACTCGGATCATACCGTTATTTAAAAAGAAGGAAGGTGCGCGGAGGATCGTGTGGTGGTACAGACAAGAGAAACTAGGAAAAGAACAGCTGAAAAAGTGAATAAATGAGCTAAAACTGAAAAATTATCAGCATCTGGCAGCAATCTGATGACACTAGAACCATAAAAAGCTCACAGCTGAACCCTTTCAATAAAAAATATCTGCTCACTACTCCTGAAGGTTCTGAAAGAATATAGATAAATAAAAAATTACCACAGATCAAAGCTCATTTACAGAGATAAGTTGCAGTTTTATCGTAAAATAAAACATCTAAGTTTAGTTGTGCTTTATGAAAAAGAAAAAAATAGATATGAAGAAAGACGAAATCCTTTATCGTAATCCCTGAGTTTGGATTAAAACACTGGAAAGTGTTTTTCATGTTATCAGTTATAAGAATGTATTTCAGTGAAATTTCCTCCCGAGCAGCTCCGAACAACGCAGGACGCTTCCAGTTTTATCATCAGCCTGTTAAAGGCGTGCAAGCTCAAAGTGTGTTTGTGGTTTTCTGCAGACATGGAATTCGCCACGTTCGTGAATATTTTGCAGTTTTTTTGAGCAGAAGGTTTGTTGACACCAACCTGTGTGTGTGTGAGCATCACGAAACACAAGCTAATCTACAAACATCTGCTTTAACAGCGTCTTTTCACCAAAGGGAAGAAAGTTGTGTCACAATCTGCAGAGAAAAACAGGAAGGTCCAAATGCACAGAAGAGGATTTAAAAGTTAAAATACTGCTGGGAAGGAAAAGCAGGCGACCCGTAGATCTGACCTGAGCTGGACTAGATCTGACGGAGAACCAGGTCCAGGAAATGAGCAGGTAACTGCTCTGACGCCTGAAACTCAGCAGAATACTGAAACTCTGAGGAACCTGTGAGAAATCAAAGTTAAAACAGCAGCTTCAGCATAAAGCAGCAGATCTGAGGGGATGTTTAAGGTCTGAAGCGAGCGTCTGTTCCCTGATCAAAATATGATTCCTAACAATGATACCCAGACAGAAAAAAGTTCAAGCAGAAGAGCCATGGATCAGCCTGAGGCCACGATTCCATCAGTCTGATTGCAGGGATTTATTCCAAGCCGGAGTGTTGCCCCGTTTGACAGGTAAGAAAAATGTGTGAAAAACATGAAGGCACATCAGTTTTAATGAGGTTTTAAGGAGATGAAAAGAAGCTGCCACCCAGAGCGAGAGATGGAAACTCGCATGCGTCAGGCGGCTCTGCTTTCTGACCAGTTTGCACACCAGTAACTTCCTGAGGGAGAAATTCACCAGATTCAGCGTCAGACCGTGACCCCCATAGCTCAGAGAGACATAAGAATCACAGTTAGAGACGTTCAGGGAGAAGGGTGGGAATACTGAAACCTTTCACAGGTTTTATTGATTGCTTTGGCGCAGCAGTCGATTCAAAATCCACATTTTTCGGCCTAAACAGTGGCACCGATGGTCAACATGACACATTTTGTTTGTAAAAAGGCTCGGACTCTGCCGAAACATTTCAAATATGGACCAAAAGCACATTTTGCCCTCAAACAACACAACCTTCACACAAATGTACGAGCGCTTCTAATCATTTATTACACAAGGCGCAACAAAATACAAAATACAGAACTCAGTGTGAATCAATGCGGCGTTGCTGGTCATTGTAAACAATCTGAATCTGATTGAATCTGATTCACCACACGATCGATCACAGTTGCCCGAATTTCATCTGTAACCTCGCACATGGACTCCTCTTCCCCTGAGCCCTCCACCTCTTACTCTCGCTCTCATCTGCCTTAGACATCCATGCTTGCAAAGAACATGGCACCTTTTAAGGCTTTCAGACTGATTGCAAATAGGGGATTATCATGCTTACCGGAAGTTCCCGGATTTTGACACTTCCTCTTCCGGGCCATGTTAACGACAGCCGTTCCTGCTCTGTTATACTGTTTAAATCGGATAAACTCCAAACATACTCAAGTTTTCATTCTAGACTGAAGTGATACTGGATCAAAAGCTGGATCAAAGCGATCGATTCGCCGCGGTGAAGGGCCGAACTTTATAATAAAACAACGTAGCATGTTTGTTTGCAGCCGGTGGGGCACAACACCAGCATGCTAGCATTAGCCAGCTAGCGTTTACTGACGTGCTTAACATTGTGCGTCTTAAAACACACAAACATCTGAAAATCGGGTCTGTACCCCCCCGTTTCCAGTGGAACAACTGGGGACTGCCAAGAAAGGAGACGCTTTCAGATGCTTGTGTGTTTTCAGCCGCACAAAGTTAGGCACGTTATCGAGCTGGCTAATGCTAACCTGCTAACAGTAGTCCACCAGCTACTACTCTGTTAAACTTTGTTAATCGGATAAACGCCAATGCCAAGTTTTCATTCCAGACTGAAGTGATGCTAAGGAAGAAGTGGATCAAAACGACCGATTCGCCGCGGTGAAGGACCGAACTTTATAATAAAACGACACACGTTTGTTTGTAGCCGGCAGTCTGCACAGTCATGTTGGCAGGCTAGCATTAGCCAGCTCGATGACGTGCCTAACTTTGTGCGGCTGAAAACACACAAGCATCTGAAAGCGTCTCCTTTCTTGGCAGTCCCCAGTTGTTCCACTGGAAACGGGGGGGTACAGACCCGATTTTCAGATGTTTGTATATTTTCACAAGCGAAAAGTTGGTAACGTCAGCTAACGCAAGCTTGCTAACGCTAGCTGTAGTGTAGTCTGCATCATTGAAGTGGCGACTACAGACATACGTGCAACCTTGTTTTATTTTAAGTTTCGGTCCTTCACTCCGACAAACTTCTTCCTTAGTGTCTTTTCAGTCGGGAATCCATGAAAACTTAGGTACGGCTGGCGATGTTTATTAGATGTACACAATGGAACAGAGCAGCAACATCGGGACTTGGATTGAGCCATTCCTGGCCCCGAAGAGGAAGCTTCAGATGTTTCAACTTCCGGAAACCGGAACGCGGAAGCGTGATAATCCCCTATTGAAAACTTGTGTGAAGACGTGTCAGTCAGGTGCTTCGATCAATAAGTTTCTAAGAGCTGGGAACATATGGTTTCTGTTTGGCTACCACAGCTAAAGCAACGGAGTTTGGACTGCTATGACTTCTGCATAAACAGTTTTGCAAAAGGGCGGGAAAATGTGTCAAACCAATGAGAATTAACTCATTTGCAAGAGGTGTCTTTTACTCTGCAGAGATGGTGATGATGAGGACTGGGAGGTTACCAGTTTCTTCAAACAGGTCAAAACAGTCAATGAAAACTGTAAAGGTGATGACGACCAGTTTAATTCCTCCCTGCCAGTAGGGGGCGCACTAAGACTCACTCAATTAGCATTAGCAACATTACAAAACTAGCTCACTATTAATTAGTACGAGCAAATGTTTAACTTGCATGTCCAGGAGGGAAGCAGCCACCTCTGCGGGGCTTTTGAGCCCCTTTACTACCCTCACCCTGATCCTGCATCAGTTTTTGTCCGCTTGAATTTGAGAGGTAAGCATAAAGCGTTAATACAGAGGGACGAACCTTCCGCAACGTCACCCGTTGGTTTCTGAGGGGCTAAAAATGAAGCCTGGTGGTGGCCTGGTGTCCCAGGCAGGCCAGGCTTCCGGTCTGCTGCATGTCAATCAAAAGGACACTCCCCTAATTATGTGTAATTTTAAGATTACATAACATCTAAACGGATGACTTATAAAAGAAATCCCCCCCCCTCACAGTTGACGTGAAGGTAAACTTGACCTAATAAACCTAAAATGATTTTTTTGAACCAGGCTGTAAACATGTTTATTCCTGCTGTAAACATGTTTATTTCTGCTGTAAACATGATTATTTCTGCTGTAAACATGATTATTTCTGCTGTAAACATGTTTATTTCTGCTGTAAACATGATTATTTCTGCTGTAAACATGTTTATTTCTGCTGTAAACATGATTATTTCTGCTGTAAACATGTTTATTTCTGCTGTAAACATGTTTATTTCTGCTGTAAACATGTTTATTTCTGCTGTAAACATGATTATTTCTGCTGTAAACATGATTATTTCTGCTGTAAATATGTTTATTTCTGCTGTAAACATGTTTATTTCTGCTGTAAACATGATTATTTCTGCTGTAAATGTGTTTATTTCTGCTGTGAAGTTGATCTTTTTAAAATGGGATTTATGGGGATTTGCTCTGTTTTACTGCCCCTAGTGGATCAAGGAAGAATTACTTCTTCTGGGTACAGCTGGGAATAAATAAGCAGATTGTTTCATGACAGCTTCTGTCAAACTTTTCATTAACCCAGTAAATTACTTTTACTTCATTGTTTCACGTTATTCTAACTTCATTTCAATGTTCAGCTAATCTGTAAAACACTGTTTAAAAAAAAGGGTAATTTTTTTATGAATTTAGTATTTTCCCCTTCTCTCCCGTCTCCTCTTCCTCTGTTTTGTATTCACATCTTATTCTCCTTGTCATGCCGTGTCTTTTTCTTTGAATCTCAGTCCCTTTAGGATCTGTTATCATTCTGCAGCGTTCTGTGAAAGATGTGGACGTGCAGAATCAGAACGGGTCAGGCTGCACGAGCTGAGCAGACATTTAATTATGAAATGTGCAGCAACGCGGCAGAATGTGAATTTCCATCAGAGCCTCAAAGTCAGATTACAGCAAGAAGGAAAAGGAAGTCAGAAAATATGGACTTCAATCTCAGACTCGTGTCAAATGTTACAAAATCACATACGAAAAAAAACAGAAAAAAAGTCTTATTCTGGTCCTCTTGTTGATGATTGTTTAATAACTGTTGTTGTTTGAATGAATGGTCTGAACCATTTAATCCCAGTCAGCATCAGAACCTTTAATCCCAGTCTGCATCTAGAACCTTTAATCCCAGTCATCATCAGAACCTTTAATCCCAGTCAGCATCAGAACCTTTAATCCCAGTCTGCATCTAGAACCTTTAATCCCAGTCTGCATCTAGAACCTTTAATCCCAGTCTGCATCTAGAACCTTTAATCCCAGTCTGCATCTAGAACCTTTAATCCCAGTCATCATCAGAACCTTTAATCCCAGTCATCATCAGAACCTTTAATCCCAGTCATCATCAGAACCTTTAATCCCAGTCAGCATCAGAACCTTTAATCCCAGTCTGCATCTAGAACCTTTAATCCCAGTCTGCATCTAGAACCTTTAATCCCAGTCTGCATCTAGAACCTTTAATCCCAGTCATCATCAGAACCTTTAATCCCAGTCATCATCAGAACCTTTAATCCCAGTCAGCATCTAGAACCTTTAATCCCAGTCAGCATCTAGAACCTTTAATCCCAGTCTGCATCTAGAACCTTTAATCCCAGTCAGCATCAGAACCTTTAATCCCAGTCTGCATCTAGAACCTTTAATCCCAGTCAGCATCAGAACCTTTAATCCCAGTCTGCATCTAGAACATTTAATCCCAGTCAGCATCAGAACCTTTAATCCCAGTCTGCATCTAGAACCTTTAATCCCAGTCAGCATCAGAACCTTAAATCCCAGTCAACATCAGAACCTTTAATCCCAGTCAGCATCAGAACCTTTAATCCCAGTCTGCATCTAGAACCTTTAATCCCAGTCAGCATCAGAACCTTTAATCCCAGTCTGCATCTAGAACATTTAATCCCAGTCAGCATCAGAACCTTTAATCCCAGTCTGCATCTAGAACCTTTAATCCCAGTCAGCATCTAGAACCTTTAATCCCAGTCAGCATCTAGAACCTTTAATCCCAGTCTGCATCTAGAACCTTTAATCCCAGTCAGCATCAGAACCTTTAATCCCAGTCAGCATCAGAACCTTTAATCCCAGTCTGCATCTAGAACATTTAATCCCAGTCAGCATCAGAACCTTTAATCCCAGTCTGCATCTAGAACCTTTAATCCCAGTCAGCATCAGAACCTTAAATCCCAGTCAACATCAGAACCTTTAATCCCAGTCAGCATCAGAACCTTTAATCCCATTCAGCATCTAGAACCTTTAATCCCAGTCAGCATCAGAACCTTTAATCCCAGTCTGCATCTAGAACATTTAATCCCAGTCAGCATCAGAACCTTTAATCCCAGTCTGCATCTAGAACCTTTAATCCCAGTAAGCATCTAGAACCTTTAATCCCAGTCAGCATCTAGAACCTTTAATCCCAGTCTGCATCTAGAACCTTTAATCCCAGTCAGCATCAGAACCTTTAATCCCAGCCAGCATCAGAACCTTTAATCCCAGTCAGCATCAGAACCTTTAATCCCAGTCAGCATCTAGAACCTTTAATCCCAGTCAGCATCTAGAACCTTTAATCCCAGTCTGCATCTAGAACCTTTAATCCCAGTCAGCATCAGAACCTTTAATCCCAGTCAGCATCAGCACCTTGAATCCCAGTCAGCATCAGAACCTTTAATCCCAGTCAGCATCCAGAACCTTTAATCCCAGTCAGCATCAGAACCTTTAGTCCCAGTCAGCATCAGAACCTTTAATCCCAGTCAGCATCTAGAACCTTTAATCCCAGTCAGCATCTAGAACCTTTAATCCCAGTCAGCATCAGAACCTTTAATCCCAGTCAGCATCTAGAACCTTTAATCCCAGTCAGCATCAGAACCTTTAATCCCAGTCAGCATCTAGAACCTTTAATCCCAGTCAGCATCAGAACCTTTAATCCCAGTCAGCATCCAGAACCTTTAATCCCAGTCAGCATCTAGAACCTTTAATCCCAGTCAGCAT
This sequence comes from Atherinomorus stipes, assembly GCA_023101725.1. Lineage (NCBI taxonomy): Eukaryota > Metazoa > Chordata > Actinopteri > Atheriniformes > Atherinidae > Atherinomorus > Atherinomorus stipes. The sequence continues at coordinate 82,136 of JALJCO010011830.1, forward strand.
CAGAACCTTTAATCCCAGTCAGCATCTAGAACCTTTAATCCCAGTCAGCATCAGAACCTTTAATCCCAGTCAGCATCAGAACCTTTAATCCCAGTCAGCATCTAGAACCTTTAATCCCAGTCAGCATCAGAACCTTTAATCCCAGTCAGCATCTAGAACCTTTAATCCCAGTCAGCATCAGAACCTTTAATCCCAGTCAGCATCCAGAACCTTTAATCCCAGTCAGCATCTAGAACCTTTAATCCCAGTCAGCATCAGAACCTTTAATCCCAGTCAGCATCTAGAACCTTTAATCCCAGTCAGCATCAGAACCTTTAATCCCAGTCAGCATCTAGAACCTTTAATCCCAGTCAGCATCCAGAACCTTTAATCCCAGTCAGCATCAGAACCTTTAATCCCAGTCTGCATCTAGAACCTTTAATCCCAGTCAGCATCTAGAACCTTTAATCCCAGTCAGCATCAGAACCTTTAATCCCAGTCAGCATCTAGAACCTTTAATCCCAGTCAGCATCAGAACCTTTAATCCCAGTCAGCATCCAGAACCTTTAATCCCAGTCAGCATCTAGAACCTTTAATCCCAGTCAGCATCAGAACCTTTAATCCCAGTCAGCATCTAGAACCTTTAATCCCAGTCAGCATCAGAACCTTTAATCCCAGTCAGCATCAGAACTTTTAATCCCAGTCAGCATCTAGAACCTTTAATCCCAGTCTGCATCAGAACCTTTAATCCCAGTCAGCATCTAGAACCTTTAATCCCAGTCAGCATCCAGAACCTTTAATCCCAGTCAGCATCAGAACCTTTAATCCCAGTCTGCATCTAGAACCTTTAATCCCAGTCAGCATCTAGAACCTTTAATCCCAGCCAGCATCAGAACCTTTAATCCCAGTCTGCTAATGAGCTGTTTATTGAATCAGGTGTGCTGCAGCAGCGTGGATACCTGCAGGCCTTCGGCTCTCAGGGACCTGGAACCAGGATCACTGCTCTGGACTCTGCATGGTGATGCTGCATAATCCGGCGCTGACAGAATAAATGGAGGTTTTTCTATTTAACCAATTGCAAAGAAAAAGTGAACTTCGAGGTTTTATATGAAAATAGGAGGGAGACCAGATTAAATGCAGTCTTAATTAAATGCAAACAGCAGGTAGAGAGACCGGTTAGGTGGGAAAGAAGTAAATGGAAGGTTTTGGATTTGAAAAAGACGTGAAGCAGACTGAGAGCTGCAGCTCTGCATCTGTATTCTGCTGTGTCGCTGTCCATCTTCACACAGATTGACTGAAACATCGGCGTATAAAAGCTTCCTGCAGCTCTCCAACAATTCATTCAATATGTGTGGTGCATCATGTGGGGACAGCTGTGGCTGAGAATAAAAGTCTTTATCATTAAAGAGCACAGACATGTCCTCCAGCCTTCACGCGCCGTGCTCCTCCTGTTGCCTCGAACACTCCAGCTCCTCTGAAGGTGGAGACGAGTCACCTCTGGGTTCTGCAGCATGATAGCATGCACTGCTGGACAGCCACATACTGATCCAACAGGCTGCTGCGCTGCACATAAAGACACATTCTGACATTTTTATGTTGCTTCGTCTTGTTTTAAATGTTTTATAGACCATCTGAGAGGTTTTAATGTTATAATAAATGTGACAGTGAAGAGTTGGATTAATGTGTCTGAGTGCAGAAAAGCTGCACGTGACGGAAATTAAATCAATGTTTGCCACGAAGGAATAAAGTAACCGGCACACAGAGACACATCATCGTTATGCTGCGCTGCTTGTGCTCAAGTGTTTGTGAGGACTCAGAGTCAGGAGCTGCAGCAGCTCTTTGCTGCCACCTGCAGGTCAACAGCAGAGCAAACAACTTAACTTTAAATAAGACAGTATACTTTCAGTTTACTGTTCATGTACTTATCAGAAATATACTTAAAGTTCACTTGGCATTTACTCATAGATATACTAGAAGTATATCTAGAAGTTCAAATATATTTAGCCTATACTTATATTTAAACTTTTGAAAGATATGCATTAATAATAGTACATTCATAGTACATTTTCACACAAACTGGTTTCTTTGTGGCCTACTGCCACAAACCCCCAGTTCATATCATATATATTACTTTTAGTTTACTTAAAAGTGTACTTTCTAAAAGTAAAAGTAAGCTTGAAATTTTAGTATGAGTAAACTCACAGTATACCTAGAAGATTACCTTCAGTATACTTGAAAGTGTACTTTTATATACTTAAAGTGGGTCAATTTAGTCTCAAAAAGTATACTTGTTAGTATACTGCCAGTACATTGGTATCAGTGTACTTGGTAATTAAAAGTACACTTGGGGGTAAGGATGCACGATATAATCAGCCCCCTGTCGGTATCGGCCTATATTGGCCTTAAAACTGAGTATTGGACATCGGCCACTCCACCGATATTTAACCGATATTTAACCGATCAGCCCGCTGTTTCTACAGTCAAAAAAAAAAAAACCAAACAACTTCTTCTTCTTCTTCAAAAACGTATTTTTTACAGACTTTAAAACTTCTAAAGACTAGGGGTGGGAAAAATATTGATACACTGAAATATCGCGATATTTTCATATGCTGATATCACTTTGACCTTTAAAAATGCGCTATTGATCTATTTTACTAATGAAACGTCGCGATATTTCATCGTTCTTACGGAATCTCACGAAAATTCACAAAGATTTAGCTATATTTTCATATGCTGATATCACATTGACATTTAAAAACACTGTATCAATCTATTTTACTGATGAAATCTCACGATATCTCAGCATTCTGTTAAGAAATCTCGTAGGAATTCACCAAATATCGTGAGATTCTGTAAAAGAACAACGAAATCTTGTAATTTTGTAAGTAAAATAGATCGATTTTTAAATATCGATTTGATATCTGCACATGAAAATATCACAATATTTCAGTGTATTGATATTTTTTCCCACCCCTATTTTTTAAAGTGTCAGAAATGGATAACAAAACTGCTATTTGCAATGGCTGCTTTTTTTTAGCTTTGATATTGGTATCAATATCGGTTATCGGCCACATGAGTTTTAAAATATCGGCAGATCGGATATCAGCCAACATTTTAATATTGTGCCTCCCTATTTTTAATCAATACTGTAGAAAATCTGCCGTCAATTTAAGGGGGAATCACTTTAATTTCTACATTTATGTTTTGAAATTAGAGAAAAAAAATAGCACAAGTGGGATAGATACATTTCATTTGACCAGATTTTCTCCAATGGGACTTAAATGTATATATCAAAAAGTTAAATAAACAGATTAAATGTAGATATTTCTGGGGAACGTGGAAAAACCCAAAATTCCAGGCTAATGACAAGAGAAATAGATTTTTAAAATATATTACTGGTGCTTTTAGCGTCATTTTGTTGTGGAAATGCAATACAATTCTTCCATGAAAAACCTGCCAAAACCTGCAAATGTTATTTTGTGTGTTCTGATATTTAAAAGTATTTGTTGGTTCTTTGTTATTTTTTGTGAGAGCCATTGTGGAGGGCCCAAAGAGCCACAGGTTGCAGACCCCAGGCCGAACATGAGGGAGAACATCACCTGGAAATCTGGAGAAACTTTGGGGAAACACCCCCCTCTAGCGGCGACATTAATAAACGCACTACATCCGGGTAACGGAGCCAGCTGATCACAACACGGAAGTGTCTCCGGTTGTGGAGCTGAGAGGAGACAAATTACCGCAGAAACGTCTCGTGAGACGCATTTCTGCGCAGTTTTCTGCTCATTTTAAGCGCCGAACTCTGGAAGATTCCGTCTGCCAGCTGCGATAACCGCGACAGGTCGGTAATGTTGGACTTTCTCCGTTAACAGCGGCGCTTTCCTCAATTATCAAGTTCTGACGTGAGTTCATGACGCTATGACGTTTGTCCGTCAGGATGCGCGCGCTGAAAACCTGGTCACAGTTTTTGTTTATTCGGTTTATTTCAGACCAGGTTTCCCCAGACAAGGTTTCCCCAGACCTGGTTCAGACCAGGTTTCCCTTGACCTAGTTCAGACCAGGTCCTCTCAGACCTGGTTCAGACCAGGTCTCCTCAGACCTGGTTTCCTCAGACCTGGTTTAGACCAGGTTTCCCCAAACCTGGTTCAGACCAGGTCTCCTTAGACCTGGTTTCCTCAGACCTGGTTTAGACCAGGTCTCCCAGACCAGGTCAGACCAGGTTTCCTCTGACCTGGTTTAGACCAGGTTTCCTCAGACCAGGTTTCCTCTGACCTGGTTCACACTGGGTTTCCTCAGACCTGGTTCAGACCAGGTTTCCTTAGACCTGGTTCAGACCGGGTTTCCCCAGACCTGGTTCAGACCAGGTTTCCTCAGACCTGGTTCAGACCGGGTTTCCCCAGACCTGGTTCAGACCGGGTCTCCTCAGACCAGGTTTCCTTAGACCTGGTTCAGACCAGGTTTTCTCAGACCTGGTTCAGACCAGGTTTCCTCTGACCTGGTTCAGACCAGGTTTCCTCTGACCTGGTTCAGACCAGGTTTCCTCAGACCTGGTTCAGACCGGGTCTCCTCAGACCAGGTTTCCTCAGACCTGGTTCAGACCAGGTTTCCTCAGACCTGGTCCTGGACCTGGGCCGTCTCTCCAGTACCTGCACCGTTCAGTCTCCGTTGGGCGTTAAAGTCTACTTCCAGACGTGATGACTCCTCTCTCTCTAACAGGTGTTTGCTTCTCCAGGTGATGGTGAAGGTGTTCCGCAGTCCAGCCCGTCATGGCTACGCTGTGGAGGTGTCGCCGTTCATCCCCAGCAGACTGGCCTGCGCTGCCTCCCAGTATTATGGAATAACTGGTTAGTGAGAGTTAATAGAGACTCTATCTGGTAAATCCACAGTGATCCATGATGACACCAGTATTTATCCCATCTTCATCATAAAAACATCACCATCACTGATGAAGACACTTCTGTCCAACGTTCCACCAATCAGAGAGCTTAAATTAATGGTAACGTCCAATCAGGAGCAGCCAAAGATCAATAAGTGAGCAGAAAGTTCTATGTGTGCCATAAATAACTGGAAATGAGACGAGAAAAGGATTGGTCTCTGTTGATTTTTTTTTAAGGGCCGATACTGATATATTTTCATCAGCCAATGGCCGATACAACCTGCCGATATTTGGAGCCGATACTGAATTTGACACCAAAATCAATTGTGCTATAATTGAGTGCTATATTTAAAAAAGAAACAAGTGCACTTGTAAAGAAATATTATATAGAACCATTAAACATGATTTATACTGTCTCTCCTCAGTTTGGTACGCGCGTGATCCATGACAGAGAAATAATATAAGTCCTTTATTTATTTATTTATTTCTATAATCCGTGGATTTGGCTGCGCCTGGTCAGTAAAGGCAGTTCAGAGCGGGTCCGTCTGCTCTGCGCTCCGTGTGCTGCACGGCCTCCGAAACTTAACAAGAACGTTTTAATCAATGGTTTAGTCGCCACCGGGGACCCGCAGCTCGAGCCAGAAGCACGCTGTCGCAGCTCTCCTCTAAATATAAGTCTGTTTTTGACAGAGCAGCTTCCAGAATCAGCTATCAATCGTTCAGATAGGGGAAATCAGATGTAGAAGTAACAGAAAGTATCCGGTGACTTTCAAAATAAAAGCCCCTGCAGGTTTACAGTCACTGAATTTCATCAAACAGTACATTACCAGTGATACCTGACTAAAAGTCCATCAGTGGGTCTTTTAAAAATCTTTCATAACAATAAATAAAAAGATTTTTATATATATAAATATATAGGTATCGGATATATAAATAGGTGCAGATCATATATATATGTTATATATATATATATATATATATATATATATATATATACTGTATGTATATATATGTATGTATGTATGTATCGTTCTCAAAATTATTCATAACCTCCAGTCAAAGAAGAAATCAACTGTCTTAAAGAAAAAAAATCAGCTGTAAGTGAAATAAGATGAAATAAAAAAAATAGAAAATAAATAAAAATTCTATGAAAATCATGACTTTGATTTTGATTTGTGCTTTGAAAGAAATATTAAAAACAAACACAAAAAAATAAGTAAAACAAGCATGATTGGCCGAAGCTAAAATTTTATTGAGCAACACTTTGATGCAATCACTGCAATCAGGTGTTTCTGTAACGTCCAATCAGACGTCTGCACCTGCTGGCAGGTATGTTGGTCCATGTTCATGGGAAAGGTGCTCTAATATGTCTGGGACAGTTTTATCTGTTTGTTTTTTTTTTAATTATTATGTCCAACCACAATTCAAAAGCAATATTTTATTTCACTTAATTATAATTTTGTAATTTTTAATTTTTTATTAGTTTCTTTAGTTTCTGGTAATTACTGTTGTGAATTTAGCCTTTTTTTTTTTTTAAAATTGGAGGGCATGAATAATTTTGGGGACGGCTTTAAAACGCCCTGAAGCATCGGTTCTGTCATCGGGATGTTCCTCCTATCAGGGTTTAGCCTGAACTGATGAAATGAAGTGACCACAGCCTGATGTGTGTTTGCAGGTTGTGGAACTCTGCTGGTCCTGGATGAGACGGAGACCGGGGTCTCTCTCGCCGGAAGGTAAACTCTGTTCCTCTGTCTGACTATCTGGTGTTTGCCTGCAGAGTAACTCTGCTGTGAGCTGCCAGCGAGCTCGTTGAAGCCTCGGAGAAAAGGAGGATCTGCTGTTTGCAGGTTGCACGAAGCGTTGATGCTGCAGCTGGTCCTCCCCGTGTGTGTTTGTTCATGTGGGAGACAGTTTGGAGGTTGGACTACAACTAAACCTAAACCTGAGGACGGAGAGGGGAGATGCAGTCGTCATGGTGACGATGAGTCTGAGAAAGGTTTCTGTGTGAGGCTGTTTGGGGTTAAGGGTTAGTTAACACCTGGTTTTACCTTTACTGAAGCTCTGCACTGCTGTCAGACCAGGACCAGAACCAGGACCAGGACCAGGACCAGGACTCTGTGGGGTCTAATCAGGTTTTCCAGTCCTGCTGGAAAGTATTTTTCTCCAAAACTCTGTTAATAAATCTCAGTATCACCAACAAAGATGAATGGATGTATTGATGGATGGATGCATTCATGGATGGATGGATGGATGGATGGATGGATGGATGCATTCATGGATGGATGGATAGATGGATGGATGGATGGATGGATGGATGGATGGATGGATGCATGGATGGATGGATGAATGCATGGATGGATGGATGGATGGATGGATGGATGGATGGATGGATGGATGGATGGATGGATGGATGGATGGATGGATGGATGGATGGATGGATGGATGGATGGATGGATGGATGTATGGATAGATGGATGAATGCATGTATGTATGTATAGATGGATGGATGAATAGATGGATGGATGGATGCATGGATGGATGGATGGATGGATGGATGAATTGATGGATGGATGTATTGATGGATGGATGGATAGATGTATGGATGTATGGATTGATGGATGGATGGATGGATGGATGGATGCATGGATGGATGGATGGATGGATGGATGGATGGAAGGATGTATTGATGGATGGATGGATGGATGGATAGATGCACTGATATATGGATGGATGGATAGATGTATGGATGGATGGATGGATGGATGGATGCATGGATGGATGGATGGATGGATGGATGCATGGATGGATGGATGGATGGATGAATAGATGGAAGGATGTATTGATGGATGGATGGATGGATGGATAGATGCACTGATATATGGATGGATGGATAGATGTATGTATGGATGGATGGATGGATGGATGGATGGATGGATGGATGGATGGATGATGGGTGGATGGATGGATGGATGGATGGATGGATGCATAGATGGATAGATGGATGGATGGATGGGTGGATGGATGAATGCATGGATGGATGGATGGATGCATGGGTGGATGGATGGATGTATTGATGGATGTATTGATGGATAGATGTATTGATGGATGGATGGATGGATGTATTGATGGATGGATGGATGCATGGATGGATAGATGGATGGATGGATGGGTGGATGGATGAATGCATGGATGGATGGATGGATGGATGTATTGATGGATGGATGGATGGATGGATGGATGAATGCATGGATGGATGGATGGATGGATGAATAGATGGAAGGATGTATTGATGGTTGGATGCATGGATGGATGGATGGATGGATGTATTGATGGATGGATGGATGGATGCATGAATGCATGGATAGATGGATGGATGTATTGATGGATGGATGGATGGATGGATGGATGGATGGATGGATGAATGCATGGATGGATGGATGGATGGATGAATAGATGGAAGGATGTATTGATGGATGGATGGATGGATGGATGGATGGATGGATGTATTGATGGATGGATGGATGGATGCATGAATGCATGGATAGATGGATGGATGTATTGATGGATGGATGGATGGATGGATGGATGGATGGATGTATTGATGGATGAATGCATGGATGGATGGATGTATTGATGGATGGATGGATGGATGGATGGATGGATGGATGGATGGATGGATGGATGGATGAATACATGGATGGATGGATGTATTGATGGATGGATGGGTGGATGGATGGATGGATGAATGCATGGATGGATGGATGGGTGGATGGATAAATGATGGATGGATGGATGGATGGATGAATGCATGCATGGGTGGATGGATGGATGAATGGATGGATGGATGGATGCATGGATGGATGGATGGATGGATGGATGGATGAATGCATGCATGGATGGATGGGTGGATGGATGGGTGGATGTATTGATGGATGGATGGATGGATGGATGCATGAATACATGGATGGATGGATGGATGGATGCATGAATACATGGATGGATGGATGAATGCATGGATGGATGGATGGGTGGATGGATAAATGATGGGTGGATGGATGGATGGATGAATGGATGCATGGGTGGATGGATATTAAAGTAGATAAAGTAGTTCTGGCGTTCTGCAGTTCCGTCTCTCTCCTGATTTCGTCTCCGGCTCATTTCCCTTCAGCTTCACCTGAACATGGCTTCCAGCATCACAGCGAGCAGCTTCATGTTGTTTTACCTTCTCTTTCTTTACATTAACTCCCAAACATGAAACGAGTTTCATTCAAATTTAAACTTTATTTATATCAAACCCTTTTTTCAGTTTCCAGATGATCCGCTGCTGCAGCTCCTCTGAACTCCAAACGACCTCAAACTTTATGAGACGGGATGATTTGCTTCCATCGGTCATGTTTCAGAAGCCTAACTGTCCGTGTGTGTGTGTGTGTGTGTGTGTGTGTGTGCGTGTGTGCGTGTGTGTGTGTGCGTGTGTGTGTGTGTGTGTGTGTGTGTGTGTTAGCTGGGAGTGGGGTGACGGTCTGTTCGATGTGACGTGGAGCGAAGCCAACGAGCACGTGCTGGTGGGCGGGGGTGGAGACGGCAGCCTGCAGCTGTGGGACACCACCAATCAGCACGCTCCGCTGAGGGTGGCCCGAGAACACACACAAGAGGTCTCACACACACACACACACACACACACACACACGCACACACACTGTCAGTTTGTTCCTACTCCAGATGTTGTCTTGATGCATCTGTGTGTGAAGGTGTACGCTGTGGACTGGAGCCAGACCAGAGGGGAGAACCTGGTGGTGTCGGGGTCCTGGGATCAGACGGTGAAAGTGGTGAGGCTCCCCTCCTCCCTCCCATCCTCCCATCCTCTCATCCCTCCGACGGTTCTGTCGTGCTGCTCGATAATTGAAAAATTATTGTCATGATTATTATGATCAATATTGAATCACGATTATTTTTGAGTTACATGATGGATTAATTTAGCATTTCTCTCTTTCAAACAAGACTTTATTGATAATTTACGCAAAACCTTCAAACTGAAAATAAATAGAGGCTGCAAATAGCGATGGACGGTATCGGAATTTTGGCCGATATCCGATATGCAGATATTTTAAAACTTGCGTGGCCGATGACCGATATTGATACCGATTTTAAAGCTGAAAAAAAGCAAAAATAGCAGTTTTGTTATCTGTTTCCAACGCTTTGAAAAATATGGATGGGAAAAAAAATATCGATACACTGAAATATCAGGATATTTTCATATGCCGATATCAAATCGACATTTGAAAACGCGGTATCAATCTACTTTACTTACAAAATCTCGCGAAATTTCATTGTTCTGCTACAAAATCTCACAATATTTCATGAATTCTCACGAGATCTCGTAACAGAACAATGAAATATCACAAGATTTTGTTAGTAAAATACCTCGATACTGCATTTTTGAATGTTGTTATATCAGCATATGGAAATATTGCAAAATCTTTGTCAATTCTCATGAAATTTCACAACAGAACGATGAAATATTACATTTCACGAGTAAAAATAGATCGATACCATGTTTTTAAATGTTAATATGGTATCAGCATATGAAAATATCATGATATTTCAGTGTATTGACATTTTTCCCACCCCTAGTCTTTAGAAGTTTTCAAGTCTGTAAAAAATACTTTATTGAGAAGAAGGGTTTTTCTTTTAGAAACAACGGGCTCATCAGTTAAATATCGGTTAAATATCGGTGGTGTGGCTGATGTCCGATGCTCAGTTTTAAGGCTGATATAGGCTGATACTGATAGGGGATATCGTGCATTTCTAGCTACAAATATGTACCCATATGGCTGTTTTGCAATGCATAAAACATTAAATGAATGTAATAAATATGCTATGAACATGAAATAAATGCAAAAAATGTAGAAAAACATATATGTATCCAAAATAACTGATGTATTCAGCTGTTCTGCAGTTTCTCCATATTTAAAGGATAAAATAAATATTCTTATTAATATAAAAAATATCCCAAAATAAACTTTAAGCTTTAGTTCAATGCTGCAACATTCCAAATCTAACATTTTTGTTTAAGACACCCGACAGATTGCCTCGGTGGAAGCCACTGAAATGAACTTTAACTTGAGAATAACTTTCAGAAATTATGTAAAGGAAAACAGCAAAAAAAAAATCATTTCAACTCGTTTATCGGGGTTCTGAGATCGTTTGACACAAAATTTTAAATCACAATCTAATTTCGATTATTTTCACAGCCTGTGGTTCTGTGGTTTTCCCGCAGTGGGAGCCGACCCTCAGCAGATCCTTGACCACGCTCAGAGGCCACGAAGGAGTCGTCTACAGCACCGTTTGGTCCCCTCACATCCCAGCATGCTTTGCTTCCACCTCAGGTGAGCTGCTGCAGCCGACACTGGCGGGTCGAATAGCTCAGGAACTTCAGTTATTATTATTTTGGGTTGTTTTTTACGGACCTGGAGCCCGGTCACATGATCGGAGGGCTGCATGAGTATGACATCAGCTGTAAAACCTCGGCGGGGGCGGTCCTGCACAGTTATCACCTGTTCATAAAACTAATAAAAGAAACTGGCAAAATGGCTCAGGTTCACCACTTCCCCAGTTTGTGTCCAGTAAAGGATTCTAGAGCCAAAAATAAAATAAAATCTTAAAGTAGAGGCTTTAGGACAGTGATTAATCAGGGGGCCCAAGCTCGGGCCTTGAGCGCCACCGAGAGAGCCGCAAAAACCTTTCCTTTTCCACATGTGGGCCGCGAGGACCGTATATTCACACTGTTATTTATGACTGGATGAGCTGCAATGTAGCCTGCATCTGCAAGCTTCATCAAGAAACAAACATCTAACACTCGTTAGAAAGAAAGGATTTAAAAAAAAAAAAAAAAGAGAGAGAGAGAGAGAGAGAGAGAGAGAGGGAAAGTCAGCAGAATGCAGAAAATGTCTGTTTTGTTTGGAAGTTCTTTAAAAATTCTAAGAAAAGTTTAAATAAATAAATTGTTCAATGAAATTTTGTGCTTTAATGGCCTGTCTAAACAAATAAATCCAGTTTTTTACAGATTTAAATAGAGCCTTTTTTATTTTCAGTGTGATCTATTACTGCACCATTTTATCTGTTTTTAAGTCAGTTTCCATCAGTTTTTTCTGTTGTTCCTCTTTTGTAGTAAAATGTTGTAGATTTTGTGTTTTATTCTTGCAGGAGTTTGACTTTACTCCATTATTTATACGTGTGATAAAAATGTGTCTGTGACCATCTCATAATATACTTTTATATTATGTTGTTCATGTTTATCAGCCACATTTTACTAGGTTGAGTCTGTTAAGGGCAGGCGGGGTGGATTTGGTTTAGTTAATAAATAAATAAAAATAAATTTAATAAAAATAAAAATAATAATAATAATTAATAAAAAAATTAAAATAAAAATAATTTTAATAAAATAAAAAATAAATTTAATAAATAAAGCAAAAATGAGATAATTGCTCTAATACAGTGTTAAATATGAACGGACCCTGGACCAGTTTGGACTGAAAACTTGGGGCCCATCATAAAAAAGGTTGAGAACCCCTGCTTTAGGATATCTTTCTGTGGAAATGCTAAGTTTTAGCCCCCCACCCCCATTAGAAAGGGCCCACTGGTGCTCAGGTTCAGCGTGACTTGAGATGTGGCCACACGGGGGCGCTGCTGCAGAGGCCATGTGGGGCTGCAGAGGCTTGAGATGAACATGTGGATTTCCCTTAGTCTCAGTCCAGGAAGCCGGTCCCTCTGTACAATGACAGATTTTCTTTTTATCTTATGTCAATAATTTATTAATTTAAGATTTGGGATGCAGAAAAAGAGGATAATAATCCAGAAAATTGCTCACTTAAACTTGAAAATTAAAAGACCTCTAATTTTATCAGCTAGATTCATTTTAAAATACAGCTTATGCCTCCTTCAGGGTGTAGTGACAGAAACAGTTATTATAGATGCAACATCACAGGTGTGTACAAGTAAGCCACAAGTACAAAATCCTCATGCATGGAGCAACTCCCTTTAGGCCAGATATGAGAATACATCAGGGTAAATGCAGAAATCAGAGTCCCCTTGCAGCCTGTTAACACAACAATGAATGTTCATGAAGGAGAACAGAATCCAAAATCCATCGTTGGTGCCCAGGCAGGTAAATGGACTTAAAAACAGTGAAATAAAACCAAATAATACAAGAAAGAAATACATTAATATGATATAGATGCAAGCAGAGCAAAGACAGCAGCGCATATTTACGTCACACGGTTGCAGATTACAGAGGCATCTCGTTAAGAATGTGTCTTCCATTAATTTTCTCCACTGTTCAAGCAGATCACTATGACTCCGCCTCTCTTTCCATTAAGCCCCGCCTCTTTCAGGACTCTGTGACAGCTGAAGCTCTTGACTCAGAGCAGACGTAAACATCCTGAGATTAAGATCTGCAGCCCGTCTGGACAGTGTTGTACCAAAGTTTCTTCCTTTAACAGCTTTACTGCTGTTGTACTGCTGATGCATTCACTGACACTCTGGAATTTCTAACTTCTGAATTTTTGAAAGTTTAAAAACGACAATTTGAAGACTGATTTTTCCATCAAGATATAAAATAAAGGTGTGGCAGAGCATTGTCTAAGGATAGACCGATACTTTGGCTGGCCGATATTTTTGCCCGATATTTGCATTTTTTGCTGGCATTGGTATCGACCGATACATTGGGTGTGTTGGCCGATACCCCCACTCAGCGTGATTTATAGGGCTGGGAAAAATATTGATACACTAAAATATTGCGATATTTATTATGCAGATTTCATATTGATATTTAAAAACCAGATACCGATCTATTTTACCAACGAAATCTCGCGAGATTTCGTCATTCTCTAAGGAAATCTCGCGGGTTTTTGTGAGATCTCACAAGATCACGTAAGAGGACGATGAAATCTGGCGAGATTTCGTTAGTAAAATAGATTGATACCACGTTTTTAAATATCGATATATCGGCATGTGAAAATATCGTGATTTTTTAGTGTATCTATATTTTTCCCAGCCCTAATAATTTACAGATTTTTATGTTTATATACTCATTACAAGTTTTAAATTACTTTCCCTGTATCCTTCATTATATTAAATTGAAAGTCAAATGCAGTATCGGCCCCAAATATCGGCAAGTTGTATCGGCCATCTGCTGAGGTTGATGAGAAAATATTGGTGTCGGCCCTAAAAAAAAAGCTGTATTGGTTGATCGGCTAATTTATTTCTTCAGTAAATAAAGTTTTAAGTGAAGCAGCTGGTGGTGATGATGCATCTTCCTCCTCCTCCTCTTCCTCCCTCCTATCAAGCAAGCGGCTTCATTCATAAGACGATTAAGCGAGCGAGTTTGTGGCCTGAAGGGGAGTTTGGAGGATGTGCACGGGAGGGTGGAGCTGCAGCGCTGATGGATGTGGGCTCCGTCAGCGCTGCTGATCTGATTTCGGAGCAGCTGGAATCGAATCTGCAGCTGCTGTCTTCGGTTCAGCATCGGTCCGTGAAGCTCTCAGACAAGTTGGCTAATGACTTTTAGGTTAATTGGTTTGGGAGAGCGAGCGGAAATCTCATCAGAGGTTGGAAAACCGGAAAGATGTGAAGCTTCTGTTAGTTCGATAACGGGAACTGGAAGAGTTAATCGTCTCTGTTTTATCTTCAATTAAAAAAGAAAAGAAAATCAATGATCAAATCAATGAAAAGTTAAGAACACCACAGAGAATCTGGTCATATAAAACCTGGAGCAGGCGCGTTCAGATGAGTCCACGTGTTTTATTCACTTTGACGGGCCGTTTGAGGGGAAATGTTAATGATAATGTTAATAATAATGCTACCTGATCTCTTTCAAGCAGATAAAACACATTTTAGCTGAGTAGACATACACTGTAAAAAGAGTATCTGGGCTGTAGTTATTTATGTTGATCTAACTTAATCATTTGATGTGATGTTTTTGAGTTGAATCACTCTTTAGACCAAAATAATTCTTTACTTGCACTAAAGTAAATTTTTTAAGTTGTTTCAGCTTTAGAGTACATGAACAACAAAAGGGGGCGTGGCTATTTTTCAAAACTCATCGGCCGTGTCTCAAACCGCACACTTGAGCACTTCACTTATTTTGAGTGTGTAGTGCGTTCATGGTGTCATTTAAGCGAATATTCAGAGCTCTGAAAGTACCAGGATGTTGCTCTAATAACGGCCAAAAACTACGTGAAAAACGAAGCACACTACTCGCACTAAACGGACGCCATCTTGCTGACGTAGAGGAAGAGGCGG
Organism: Atherinomorus stipes; assembly: GCA_023101725.1. Classification (NCBI taxonomy): domain Eukaryota; kingdom Metazoa; phylum Chordata; class Actinopteri; order Atheriniformes; family Atherinidae; genus Atherinomorus; species Atherinomorus stipes. The sequence continues at coordinate 97,287 of JALJCO010011830.1, forward strand.
GACTTTCGAACTGCTTTCAGAGCTGAATAATAGTGGTGAATGAAGCGGTGGTGCCCCCGGCTGCATCAGAGGTGGTGTTGTACTGATTTAAGTAACGTTCATTAAATTATTCAGACATAACTACTAATGTAGCTACCAAGCTGTTCCCTGATGACAGTTATGATCTGGTCGTGTGTTTGAGGCCGTGGTTATACCGGCTCAGTGGCGTTAGCTCCCGTTAGCGGGCAATGCTAGTCCGTCACTTCCTGTAAGTGCAGCGCTCTGTTTGGGTCAGCATTTAGCAACAATAGGGGATGATCACGCTTTCCGGAAGTTTCCGGAATCTAGGCATTTCCTCTTCCGGGCCATTTTAACAATAGCTGTCCCTGCTCTGTTCCACTTTGAAATTCGGATAAACGCCAACCATACTTAAGTTTTCATTGATTCCCGACTGAAGTGATGCTGAGGAAGAAGTGGATCAAAGCGATCGATTTGTCGCGGTGAAGGGCCGAACTTTATAATAAAACACCGCAGCACGTTTGTTTGTAGCCGGCAGACCACACAGCTGGTGTTAGCAGGCTAACGTTAGCCAGCTTGATGACGTGCCTAACATTGTGCGGCTGAAAACACACAAGCATCTGAAAATGTCTCCTTTCTTGGCAGTCCCCAGTTGTTCCAGTGGAAACGGGGGGGTACAGACCCGATTTTTAGATGTTTGTGTGTTTTAAGACGCACAAAGTTAGGCACGTCAGCTAATGCTAGCCTGCTAGTGCTAACGCTAGCTGTGAAGTGCCGGTGTTGTGCCGCACCGGCTACAAACAAACGTGCTACGTTGTTTTATTATAAAGTTCGGCCCTTCACTCTATCGAATCGCTTTGATCCACTTCTTCCTTAGGATCACTTCAGTCTGGAATCCATGAAAATTTAAGTAGAGTTGGCGTTTATTCAATTTACGAAGTGGACCAGAGCAGGGACACTGAACTGGCCCGGAAGTGGACCGTCTAAGTGTTTCAAGTTCCGGAAACTGGAACACGGAAGCGTGATAATCCTCTATAGTGTGCACTACAGACAAAGTACACAGTGCGCACTACACACCGAGTTCCAGTGCACTCGGGCAAGTGTGCGGTTTGAGACACAGCTAACACATCCGGACCACAAAGGCTCATGGGAAATACAGATTCAACAGGAATTTAACCTTTTATGATTCTTATCCTATAAATTTGAGCTCTGTGCTTTACTGCCTTCATGTTCACGTTCAGAGGAAGTTGTTTGGATATTCTGTCCAGTTTGGATATTAAAGTTGCACCTTTAGTGTGAAGGACAGTACAAGGAACTCATTCATACTCCTATTACAATGCGTGGCGTACGATTAAAGCAATTTATTTAGTTTGTTCCAAGATGAAAATTAAGTTAAAACAAAGTTTTAAAAAAGTTTCTTTATTATTGATTATGTTTTTACTTTGTATCAATGTAATTTCTTTCTTTGCTTAAATGTATAAATAAAAATATTTCAAGTAAATCAAAATTTATGGTTTCAACTAAATCATAAATTTAGTTTAAGGAAAAACTAAAAAAATTTGATGTGACAAGTTTTTAATTTGATCCAAAGTAACAGTTTTTACAGTGTACATCTTACTGTTAGAAAAGATAATAAAAGGAATGAAGTAGGATGAAGTAACCACTTATCTAGTCCTGCCCCCTTTACTAATTACCATCTATTCTATTTAAACGTTGCATCACATCACATTTTTCCTCAAGACTTAAAGGAGTGATGACATAACAGTTAAAAACTAGTTTATGTTGTTGGCATTACTGCATATGTAAATACTCCAAAGAAAAAAGCGGCATTTTTTACAGCGGAGTATTGTTTTGAAACGCCAGACCTCACTTCCTCAGTAATACAGTTGGGTCCGGTGATGATATGGAGCTTTACCCGGAGACCACGTTGACTTCATTTTGATTGGCTACACCTTATTTGGCTATGACCTTATTTGGAGAATCTAGGTCAAGCTGCGGTCGGAGTTTGCTAAAGGCTAACTGCTAGCAACATGGGCACTTCAGACAGTGTGAGCTACGTTTATCAGACAAGACAGCATTTAGAAAATAAATAAACTTACAGGTAATGACAAGGTTGTGGCCCCCTCCCTCAGTGTTGCTGCAGAAGTTTGCTTTTAAATCCATTTGTCTGAAAACCCAGACCTGACTGCACAGAAGTTACTACTAGCTCCATACACGAAGCTGAATCAGACAGGGAGGGGAGGGGGGGCGGACGGTGCATAAACCGTTAGGAGAGAGAGAGAGGGGGGGACGGGGACGGGCGCTGTTTACTTGATAGTGTGCTCTTATTGGAGCAATTAAATTACGTAGAATGATAGAACTATGTAGAATGATAGAACTACGTAGAATGATAGAACTACGTAGAATGATAGAACTACGTAGAATGATAGAACTACGTAGAATGATAGAACTACGTAGAATGATGGAACTACGTAGAATGATAGAACTACGTAGAATGATGGAACTACGTAGAATGATAGAACTACGTAGAATGATGGAACTACGTAGAATGATAGAACTACGTAGAATGATGGAACTACGTAGAATGATAGAACTACGTAGAATGATGGAACTACGTAGAATGATGGAACTACGTAGAATGATAGAACTACGTAGAATGATAGAACTACGTAGAATGATGGAACTACGTAGAGTGATGGAACCACGTAGAATGATGGGACTACGTAGAATGATGGAACTACGTAGAATGATGGAACTACGTAGAATGATGGAACTACGTAGAATGATGGAACTACGTAGAATGATAGAACTACGTAGAATGATGGAACTACGTAGAATGATGGAACTACGTAGAATGATGGAACTACGTAGAATGATAAGCTGCTGTCTGATTCAACTGTTTCTGAGCAGAGAGACAAAGCTGACAGACCATAAACAGGAACTTTGATTCTCACTCTGGACATTCACATGACCTCATCAGAGCACAACAGATCATATTATACACCCAAAACCCCAGAAAAGGGAAATTTGATGTCATGGCACCTTTAAAAATAAGTACAAAGAAAAACGAGAAAATAAATCCTTCCACGTAAATATAATACAAACTCTTACACACCTACCACGCTGCCCGTACAGTGGGGGAGATAAGTATTTGACCCCTTGCTGATTTTACAGGTTTGCCCACTTACAGAGAATGCCGTAATCTATCATTTTAATCTAACAGCGGGAGACAGAATCCCAAAGAAAATTCCTGAAAATCAGATATGAGTTTATAAAAGTTGCTAACGGTTTGATGAGGAGAAACGAGCAGCTCTGGTTTCCCGGTCTGCCGCCGTTCTCCGCATTTACCCCACGTTTGCAGCTGTGGTCGTGCGTCTGGCTGAGCGCGGATCGGATGTGCAGAGAGGAGGAAGTTCTGAGCGTCCTGATGTGGCCTGCAGCCACGTGTTGCTGAACCAGAACATTGTCTGTTTGTTCTCTCTGACAGTGATGTGTGTGTACCCACCAGCAAACATCATTTCATGACCGTGACTCATGAACACACTTCTGCTAATTCATTGTGTTTGTTTGTTCCATCGTTGGAGATAACGTCTGCTTAAATAATTGATCGCGGGCAGTTCACACACACACACACACACACACACACTCGGTGGCTGTACTTGTGTTGTTGTCGGCCTCTCAGCATCAGTGTGTTGTGCGCTCGCCTCGGGCTGCTTCATAAAACGTGAGCTGGTTCCAGACTCCGGTGATAAACACCAGGATTCACTCTGAAACCAGATTTAATCCCCAAAACGCTCCGCTGACCCAGAAGTGTCAGTCGCTGCCAACATGTGATGATAAGTTGGACTTTAAGTAGCAGGCGGGGTCCCTGGTGCGCCCTGACCTGCGTTGCATCAGCTCCACACCAGATCCCGCCTCCAGTCGTCCCTGGCGAGCTGGTTTTATGCCCCCCCCCCCCTTTATTCTCTTTTTTCTCCCTTCCCGACTTCTTTAAATATAGTTTTTATGATCACTGCTATTATTTTACTAAGGATCAATGTGTCTATCCTTTTTATTTATCAATTTATTTACTTATCCATTTATATCAGTCTATAAATAGATATATGTTTGTATTTACAGTATGTGTGTGTGGAACTGGGTACATCTGTGATTGCATGAGCACTTATATACTGTAGAAAGTACACCTGGTGGAATATTTAGGACAGACTCTGTTCATCAAAGAGTCCAAACAGGGTTTGTGCTGAAATACAAACTCTTAAGTTCATTTTCATTTGTGGTCTGAGTCAAACAAATAAGTCAAATGTGAGAACTTCAGTCTGGATACTGAGACATAAAAGCTTTATTACATTTTTCATGTTTGCAGCTTTCATGAGCTTCTCAACTGAGTAATGTAACGTGGTGTAATGTAAAGCGCTGTGCAGGAAAGTCTAGTATGCAGGAAATGTGATATTTTCATGAGCTGCAATCACAAATGAACTGTTCCGTTATATTTTACACTTCATTTTCGCCTTTTTGTGTAAGTTAACAGGAGTTTTATTCATTGTTCCACTCTGATGACTTTGTAATTTATCCATTAAAACTGATCCACTGTCTACTTGTGAGAACACAGTTTGTCTCGGAAACTACTTCTTGTACCGAAACAAAATTTATATATGTAGTTAATATGCCCATACTCTCTTCAAACATCATGAAAAAAATAAAAATGCACCAAAAAATAAAGCCCAGGTCTCAGGAGGTTAATTGTCAATTTTATATCTGCATATGAAAATATTGCGATATTTCAGTGTATCAATATTTTTTCCCACCCTTTATTTTTCGAATCGTCGGAAATGGATAACAAGACTACTGTCTGCAATGACTGCTTTTTTCCAGCCTTAATATTGGTATCGATATCGGTTATTGGCCACATGAGTTTTAAAATATTGGTATATCGGATATCGGCCAGAATTCCAATATTGTGCATCCCTAATATCCTGTCTATTTTTATTTAACAAACCCAATAATTGTATTTGCCCACATTGCATATCCCTCAACCAAACATGTACCTGCCTCCCTATTTTGTTTTATTTTGTTTTATTTTTAATAGCTCCTGACGACTGTCCAACGTTGTAAATCCAGATATTCACACTGCTTTCCATGTTGACAGATACAAGGTCATTGGGACTCGTTCCCCGGGCAACGGCGCCGCCGTAACATGGTGACACACACAAAACGCTCGTCGGATTAGTCTGAACAAGCAGTTATGTCTTGTATTAGTTTGTCCTCCTGTTGGCACATTGCTCAAAAATGGATATTCGAATTTAGTCGAATTATGTGTTAATTTTAGAGCAAATATTCAAACGTTATTTTGGAGTTATTTTGACAGCCTTGTCTAACAGCGTGCGTGAGATGAGGTCCACGATTTGCAGTGAAACCTGCTCGGTCTGGTGACCGCCGAGATTTGTGATGGACTTGTACGCTCTACTATTAAAAACACGAAAACACTATTAAAAGTGTTAATAGTAATAGTTAATATAAGTTAATAAAGTCCAGTCCAGTTCCAGCCGCCGATAATGCAAGCGTAGAAGAAGAAATTAGCTGTTTACAGTGTGCTAAGAGTGACCGAGCTGCAGACAAACACAAGAGGGGGTGGATATTGATTTAAAAGAAAGAAAAAGAGAACGAGCGATCTGGTCTGCTGCGGCCTCCATAGTGTCGTGAACTCTCATGGACGCGCTTTGCAGCGGCTATATGTTCTACTGTTTAAGCTTTAAAATCTACTAAATGATGGTTTCCAGTAAATTCTGGACGCCAACCACTCTGGACACTTGGATTACATTGGACGAGCAGTATGGAGGAATATTGACAAGTTTTTGTGGACTTTTATGGACCTTTTTGGTTCAGTCACTGGTGAACTCCATTATATGAAAGTTGGGGGGAAACGAGAAATGTCCGATCTCCGGCTGCATTTGAGATATTAAAAAAGTGCTCCAGAGTCTTGCTCAGCATGAGGGTGAGGAGAAAATGAACGCACATCTTTCTGTGGGTGTACCATCCCTTTAATGCCTTCAACACTGGAACCCATGGTAATTTGATCTTTTATAATTAAATGATTATTTTAAAATGAGAAATTCCTTCCATCCGTTTCCGCCACCATCCAGCCGAGCGCTCGGTTTAATGTTCTTGAAGGTCTGATGTTCTGTCCTTCGTCATCACAGCTGCCTCCCGGTCCATGCTGATGTATAACCTGACCACAGCCCGGGTCAAGGAAGACCTGCACCTGGGGGGCTTTCTGGGTTTGTCACTCTTGTTTAAACTTTTCATTAAATTCGTGATGTTTGCCGTGGAAACCTCTTCCAGTAAAAGCACATCCGTATTACTGGGAAAAGCCTGATCCAAGCCACGTTGTCCTGACTGTGACGCCTTCGAAGGAAGAATAAGGAGCCAATTCCTCAGAAACGCCGTATATTTCATGCTCACTCACACTTTGATGCTTTTAGCTTTTAAACCCATGTCAGGGCTCTTTGAGGCGTGACGGCTCACAAACGGGGGCCACAAACACGGAGCTGGTGTTGATGGAGGTAAGAGCTGGGGGGCTCCGATCTTATCCAATCAGGAAGCCGCTGCAGGCCCGGACCAGCCAGCGATCGATAGACGGAGAGATGAACGCCGCCTGTGGAAGCACGACAGCAGTTTTTCTGAGTCAGTAAACTGTGAAAATGTAAGAAAAGAGAGAAAAGGTCTGCTCACCTCAGCAGTGTCTGTCCTGTGCTGCAGAAATCTGCTCTTTATCTTTGAAGTGATCAGAACTGGAGAGATTTCAGAAGGTTAATCACACGGCAGCTTCTGGTCATGTAGATCAGGGATCCCCAATCCTGGTCCTCAAGGACCGGTATCCTGCAGGTATTCCATGTCTCACTGCTGCAACACACCTGATTGAAATCATTGACTAATTAGCAGAGTTGTCCAGAGCTTGTTTGAGTCTGAGTCTGGTGTGCTGCAGCAGGGAGTCCTGGAAAACCAGCAGGATACCGGTCCTTGAGGACCGGGATTGGGGATCACTGATGTAGATGACTTCAAGTTCAAACTGAGCATCAGAATGAGGAAGAAATGGGATTTAATGGTTGTTGGTCTGAATATTTCCACTAAAACCATGACTCGGGTTTCCAGAGATGGTCTGGTCCAGACCGGGTGTCTGGACCAGGATGCAGCAGAAGACCAGATCGGCTGTCTGGACCAGGAAGCAGCAGAAGACCAGACCGGGTGCCGCTCCTGTCAGCTAAGAACAGGAAACTGAGGCTACAATTCACACAGACTCACCAACATTGGACAATAGAAGATGGAGAAATGTTGCCTTGTCTGATGAGTCTCCATTTCTGCTACCAAATTCAGATGTAGGCTCAGAATTTGGTGTCAACAACATGAAAGCATGGATCCATCCTGCCTTGTATCAACGGTTCAACTTGGTGGTGGTAGTATAATAGTGTGGGAGAGATTTTCTTGGCCCACTTTGGGCCCCTTTGTACCGACGTGGCGGTTTAACCACCACAGCCTACCTGAGTATTGTTGCTGACCATGTCCATCCCTTTATGACCACAGTGGAGCATCCTCTGATGCTGCTTCCAGCAGGAGAACGCGCCATGTCATAAAGATGACATCATCCAGCAGGAGAACGCGCCATGTCATAAAGATGACATCATCCAGCAGGAGAACGCGCCATGTCATAAAGATGACATCATCCAGCAGGAGAACGCACCATGTCATAAAGATGACATCATCTCAGACTGGTTTCTGGAACATGACGATGAGTTCATTGTACTCAAATGTTCTCCACAGTCACCAGATCTCAATCCAACAGAGCAGCTTTGGGATGTGGTGGAACGGGAGGTTCTCATCATGGATGTGGTGGAACGGGAGCTTCTCATCATGGATGTGGTGGAACGGGAGGTTCTCATCATGGATGTGGTGGAACGGGAGCTTCTCATCATGGATGTGGTGGAACGGGAGCTTCTCATCATGGATGTGGTGGAACGGGAGATTCTCATCATGGATGTGGTGGAACGGGAGCTTCTCATCATGGATGTGGTGGAACGGGAGGTTCTCATCATGGATGTGGTGGAACGGGAGCTTCTCATCATGGATGTGGTGGAACGGGAGCTTCTCATCATGGATGTGGTGGAACGGGAGCTTCTCATCATGGATGTGGTGGAACGGGAGCTTCTCATCATGGATGTGCAGCCGACAAATCTGCAGCAACTGTGTGATGCTGTCATGTCAATATGGAGCAAAATCTCTGAGAAATGTTTCCAGAACCTTGTTGAATCTTTGCCACCAAGGATTAAAGCAGTTCTGAAGGCAAAAGTTAAATATCGGTTAAATATGGATGAGTTGGTCGATGTCCGATTATAGGCCGATTCTGATAGGGGGCCAATTATATTGTGCATCCCTAATTTATATATTTGTATGTATATATACATACATATGTGCAGTATATGCACAAACATCATACATGCATTAGATATGCGCGTACATGCACACACTTTTATGTCACGAATGTTCATATTAATGAAGTATATACCACATCCATGCACTTAGGCAAAACATATAACGCAATGTATCCATAAATATCTTTATAGATATATGCACACATATATTTACACTGTTAAAATTTTCATTATGCAACATGTGCAGCTGTTTTTCGTCTTCCATACACCTTCTAGAAATAATTCTGTATATCAGATTCTGTTTTCTTATGTCGTCTGGTACCATCTGCTCTCAGCCTCCTGCATCTGCTTCCATGTGACCAGTTTCCTTAAAATCTCAATGAATTAAGTGATCTTGTGTTTTCTGTCTTGTGAGATGAGAACCAGAATCTGACCCGGCAGTCACAAAATGTTCTTTTGATTGATAACAGTACTATAAATATTGATGATGTATTCTGTACTCCCCTCTCTTTCTGGACTTATGTAACATACAGGTTTTATAGTTGGTACCATAAGTCATCATTGGATGCTCACATGGTGCTGCTCAGTGACGATGTGCAGCCAAACCACAGCTCGGTCTTGTGATCAGGTGCTTGAGAACAGAAGCAGAATTAGCTCACGAGCCGAAGATCCCATGAAGAGATTCTGGTCCTGATCTGGATCTATTTTTGTCACCACAGTCGCTGCTGCAGGTCATGAGATGCCCAACAGCTCTAAAAATAATCTCTTCTCTTTGTAGAGCTGTTACAGTAAGAGATAAAGCAGAACTTTCTGTGAACATCACTGTTTCACCAGAACTGGACACGTCAGAGTCGAGCGTTTCTACAGAGAATATCTGCAAGTTGATGTTTAATAATGATATTAATAATGATAATAAGAGTAGATTTTATTTGTAAAGCACTTTACATTTGAAATCAAATCTCAAAGTGCTACATTGGACACAGAAAAAAAAAAAGAAAACGGGGTTAAAACAATAAAATAATGTTTGTACTCTGAAACCTTTAATTATGCAAAGAAGCAATTCATGCAATAATAATTTCATTAAATAAGCAGTGAAAAGATATTTTATACATCTTTTCACAAACGTCACCCTGGAACTACTTTAACAGACGTGTTACTACACGATGGTAAACATCACCCTGGAACTACTTTTTACAGACGTGTTACTACACGATGGTACACATCACCCTGGAACTACTTTAACAGGCGTGTTACTACACGATGGTAAACATCACCCTGGAACTACTTTTTACAGACGTGTTACTACACGATGGTACACATCACCCTGGAACTACTTTAACAGACGTGTTACTACACGATGGTACACATCACCCTGGAACTACTTTAACAGGCGTGTTACTACACGATGGTAAACATCACCCTGGAACTACTTTAACAGACGTGTTACTACACGATGGTAAACATCACCCTGGAACTACTTTTACTGACGTGTTACTACACGATGGTAAACATCACCCTGGAACTACTGTTACAGACGTGTTACTACACGATGGTAAACATCACCCTGGAACTACTTTTGTAGGCGTGTTACTACACGATGGTAAACATCACCCTGGAACTACTTTTACAGGCGTGTTACTACACGATGGTAAACATCACCCTGGAACTACTTTTGTAGGCGTGTTACTACGCGATTGTAAACGACACCATGGAACTACTTTTTTAGGCGTGTTCCTGCACGATGGTAAACATCACCATGGAACTACTTTTTTAGGCGTGTTACTACGCGATGGTAAACATCACCCTGGAACTACTTTTTTAGGCGTGTTACTACACAATGGTAAACATCACCCTGGAACTACTTTTTAGGCGTGTTTCTACACGATGGTAAACATCACCCTGGAACTACTTTTTTAGGCGTGTTACTACGCGATGGTAAACATCACCCTGGAACTACTTATTTTGGGGTGTTACTACGCGATGGTAAACATCACCCTGGAACTACTTTTTTAGGCGTGTTACTACGCGATGGTAAACATCACCCTGGAACTACTTTTTTAGGCGTGTTACTACGCGATGGTAAACATCACCCTGGAACTACTTTTTTAGGCGTGTTACTACACGATGGTAAACATCACCCTGGAACTACTTTTTTAGGCGTGTTACTACGCGATTGTAAACGTCACCATGGAACTACTTTTTTAGGCGTGTTACTACGCGATGGTAAACATCACCCTGGAACTACTTTTTTAGGCGTGTTACTACGCGATTGTAAACGTCACCATGGAACTACTTTTTTAGGCGTGTTACTACACGATGGTAAACATCACCCTGGAACTACTTTTTTAGGCGTGTTACTACGCGATTGTAAACGTCACCATGGAACTACTTTTTTAGGCGTGTTACTACACGATGGTAAACATCACCCTGGAACTACTTTTTTAGGCGTGTTACTACACGATGGTAAACATCACCCTGGAACTACTTTTACTGGCGTGTTACTACGCGATTGTAAACGTCACCATGGAACTACTTTTTTAGGCGTGTTACTACGCGATTGTAAACGTCACCATGGAACTACTTTTTTAGGCGTGTTACTACGCGATGGTAAACATCACCCTGGAACTACTTTTTTAGGCGTGTTGCTACGCGATGGTAAACATCACCATGGAACTACTTTTTTAGGCGTGTTGCTACGCGATTGTAAACGTCACCATGGAACTACTTTTTTAGGCGTGTTGCTACGCGATTGTAAACGTCACCATGGAACTACTTTTTTAGGCGTGTTACTACGCGATTGTAAACGTCACCATGGAACTACTTTTTTAGGCGTGTTACTACGCGATTGTAAACATCACCCTGGAACTACTTTTTTATGTGTGTTGCTACGCGATTGTAAACATCACCCTGGAACTACTTTTTTATGTGTGTTGCTACGCGATTGTAAACATCACCCTGGAACTACTTTTTTAGGCGTGTTACTACGCGATTGTAAACATCACCCTGGAACTACTTTTTTAGGCGTGTTACTACGCGATTGTAAACATCACCCTGGAACTACTTTTTAGGCGTGTTACTACGCGATGGTAAATCAAATGTTCTTCAGATAGTAAATTGTCCCAGATTCATCGTCTGTTATGATGTTTGTGTTAGATTGAAACTTGCTGATGTGATTCTGGGTTCACTTACTTTTCGGACGTCGTCTCCGCCTCTTTGGAATCATTTTTATTGTTGACATGTTGACACTTTCCTTCACTGCAGCAGCTTCTGTTTACTTGGTACTTATGAAGGATTTCTCTTCTCTTGAAGGTTAATTATCGCCACTGTTTTAATTTGTTACGCTGAGAATAAAGATAAAAACCATGAACATTTAATCTATGCATGGGCGTATTTGCATAAATGTATCATGTGTGTTCCGTGCACCCTCGTGATAAAAGCTGCAACATAAATGAGGTCTGACGTCTCTGAGCTGCCTTTCTTCCAGGAAGGCCTCCGGGTTTGTCAGTTCTAACCTGAGTAGCTGCAAACGTTCAGCGAAGGAGCCGTTGTCTGACACGCTGTGTGGTTGTGTCGAGTCTTTCAGATGGAGGGTGGAGGATAATTGTAAGAGTGCTAGTTAACGTCAGCGCACGGTGGAAAATTGCGGCCTTATCTCCGTGTGGAGGCTTCCCCTCTGGTGGCGGTTCGCTGGAGAGGCTAGTGCAGCTTTGAAGAGCGAGAGGACGACAGCGCTCAGATGGCGTCTCATACCGACGAGCTTATCAGGGCCTCACATGCTCTTCCTCCACTGTTTCTCCTCTCATCCCTGTTTTCTCTCCATCCACCCAGTTTGGATCAGAGCCACATGAGATCCCCGCCTCCAGCATCAGTTTACCCTCCATCTCATCCAGTATCAGCTGCGCTGACAAACAAACATTCAGCTTCTTCACTTTTTGGTTTTCATTTCCCACCCACGTTCTCAGTTTTCCAGCTCTGGAAGTTTCTTGGTCTGCATCAGATCCATCCGGATATGTTGAATATATGTTTCATCTTCGACCTTCCAGGAGTTTTCAAATATATATTTTTCACTTTTGTACGATATCCAATATATCAATATTTGTCCAACTCACAATTAGGGATCGACCGATACATCGGCCAACCGATATTTGCATTTTCGGCTGGTATCGGCATCTGCCGATACGTCGGGTGTGTTGGCCGATACCCTCCCGTGGGCATAATTTACAGACAGGCATCTATGCAGGCAGGAGTTTCTGGAGACACTCCCCCCGCCCAGATATCAGATACTAGCAGGTATCAGATACTACCATACATCAGGTATTAGCAGGCATTAAATACTATCATATATCAGATATTAGCAGGTGTTAGATACTACCATATATCAGATATATGGTAAAAAAAGAATAGGGATGCATGATATGACTGGCCCCTTATCGATATTGGCCTTTGTCGGCCCTAAAACTGAATATCGGACATCTTCCACCCCATTGATATTTAACCGATCAGCCCACTGTTTTAAAAGATTAAAAAAATAAACTTTTTTTTTTACAGACTTTAAAACTTCTTAAGATTAGAAGTGGGAAAAATATCAATACACTGAAATATCACGATATTTTCATATGCTGATATAACATTGAAAAAACATGGTATCGATCTATTTTACTAATAAAATGTCGCAATACTTCATCGTTCTCTTATGAAACCCCGCGGGAATTGACAAAAAATTTGCGATATTTTCATATGCTGACATCATAAGAACATTCTAAACATGGTATCAATCAATTTTACTAACGATATCTCGCGATATTTCATCGTTCTGTTACAAAATCTCGCGAGAATTCACAAAATATCATGAGATTTTGTAACAGAATGATAAAATCTCGTGAGATTTTGTAAGTAAAGTAGATCGATACTGCGTTTTTGAATGTCGATTGGATGTTGACATATGAAAATATCACGATATTTCAGTGTATCAATATTTTTTCCCACCTGTATTTTTCAAAGTATCGGAAATGGATAACAAAACTGCTATTTGCAATGACTGCTTTTTTCCAGCTTTAATATCTGTATCAGTATGGGTTATCAGCCACATGAGTTTTGAAATATCAGCACATCGGATATCGGCCAAAATTCTAATATTGTGCATCCCTGAAAAAATTCCAACAGTAATAGTAAAAAGTCATAAACTAGCTAGTTATTTACATTCATCTACTTGCATCTGGCTCACCCCCCCCCCCCCCCCCCCCCCCCTTTTTTTTTTTTTTTTTCTTCGCTCTCTGACGACTTGGGCCAATGACGAGCAGATGGACAGTAAGGTGGGACAGTCCGTGCCAGGGGTGTCTGGTATTTCACTACAAGCAACTTACTGGCATAAATATGGAATCTGTCTTTTATTGAAGTATTTATGATTGCAGATAAAGTTACATGTTGCAACACCCCAATCTGTTATTTGCACCTCTTTCAGGGGGGATGGAGTCTTAATTTGGGGAGGTCAAACCCCCCCGTAATTCAAACTAAGATGCACCAGGACACAGTCAGTAAGGTGGGAAACAGAAGTTGTGATGTTTCCATGTGAGTATTTGGACTCCACTGAAGAAAGTCCACTTTAAATAAAACGACTCTTTTAGAAGTTACATAAGAACCGGTCTGGTTTCTGGATCCATCCATCGCCTTCTTCCATTTTCCTCCTGCTGCTGTTTTCTGCCACATTTCCAGAACGTAACGCAGACGAGCTCAGCCACAATGAGAGGAAATCCCAGGATGAAACGCACCATGATGGCCTCTGTCTGCATGTAATTGCTGGCGTTGTTTGTTTGTCATGACACCGCTGCTCTGCCAGCTCGCCCCGGTGGGAGCTGCTTTATGTGCACTCTGTAAGAGCATTTGTGCTGTTCCAGATAAGCTCCGAAGGTGGCGGATCTCCACTTCATCTGCCAACGGGAACAATCCTGTAAATCTCTCTGGGTTTGCATTTGAAGCCTTTTTGCTACAGTCTCCTACACGCTCGCTCTGATCAGCCGGCATCAACGCTGGAAATTAAATGAAACAAGAAAAATGTTTTTAAATGCAAATGCCAGAGCACGACGCGGGAGACCGTCCTCCCCCCACCAGGAGAGGATTAACTGCAGAAGATGCCATCAGCAGCAACCAGAAGTAGTCCATGTTCAGCCCAGAGTAAACAGAACTACTGTATATGCCGATATTTTAGAACTCATGTGGCCGATAACCGATATCGATACCAATATTAAAGCTGAAAAAAAGCAAATAGCAGTTTTGTTATCCGTTTCCAACGCTTTGAAAAATAGGGGTGAGAAAAAATATTGATGCACTGAAATATCGCGATATTTTTCATATTCTGAAATCAAATCGACATTTAAAAGTGCGGTATCAATCCACTTTACTTACAAAATCTCACGATATTTCATCGTTCTGTTACAAAATCTCATGATATTTCATGAATTCTTGCAAGATTTTGTAACAGAACGATGAAATATTGCGATATTTTGCTAATAAAATAGATCAATACCGCATTTTTGAGTGTCATGATATCAGCATATGAAAATATCGTGAAATTTTGTTTTAAATGTTGATTTGATATCAGCATATATAAATGTCACGATATTTCAGTGTATCGGTATTTTTTCCCACCCATTGTTTTTCGAAGCGTCGGAAACTAATAACAAAACTGCTATTTGCAGCGACTGCTTTTTTTCTAGCTTTAATATAGGTATCGATATCGGTTATCAGCCACATGAGTTTTAAAATATTGGGAATTCCAGTATCGTGCATCCCTACCAGTATGTGATGTTTGTTTCATTGATTTGGAGCAGCTCCCTGGGCCGGTGGAGGTCCAGCTGAAGACGGGGGAAACGCCATTATAGGGGATTATCACGCTTACCGGAAGTTCCCGGTATTTGGGCACTTCCTCTTCCGGGCCATGTTAACGACAGCCGTTCCTGCTCTGTTATACTGTTTAAATCGTATAAACTCCAAACATACTTAAGTTTTCATTCTAGACTGAAATGATACTAAGGAAGAAGTGGATCAAAGCGATCGATTCGCCGCGGTGAAGGGCCGAACTTTATAATAAAACACACGTTTGTTTGTCGCCGGTGGGGCACAACACCGGCACTTCACAGCATGCTAGCATTAGCCAGCTAGCGTTTACTGACGTGCTTAACATTGTGCGTCTTAAAACACACAAACATCTGAAAATCGGGTCTGTACCCCCCGTTTCCAGTGGAACAACTGGGGACTGCCAAGAAAGGAGACGCTTTCAGATGCTTGTGTGTTTTCAGCCGCACAAAGTTAGGCACGTCATCAAGCTGGCTAATGCTAACCTGCTAACACGACTGTGCAGTCTTTCGGCCACAAACAAACGTGTATCGTTTTATTATAAAGTTCGGTCCTTCACCGCGGCGAATCGGTCATTTTGATCCACTTCTTCCTCAGCATCACTTCAGTCTGGAATGAAAACTTGGCATTGGCGTTTATCCGATTTACAAAGTTTAACAGAGTAGTAGCTGGCGGACTACTGTTAGCAGGTTAGCATTAGCCAGCTTGATGACGTGCCTAACTTTGTGCGGCTGAAAACACACAAGCATCTGAAAGCGTCTCCTTTCTTGGCAGTCCCCAGTTGTTCCACTGGAAACGGGGGGGTACAGACCCGATTTCCAGATGTTTGTGTGTTTTCAGCCGCACAAAGTTAAGCGCGTCGGTAAACGCTAGCTGGCTAATGCTAGCATGCCGGTGTTGTACAAACAAACATGCTACGTTGTTTTATTATAAAGTTCGGCCCTTCACTCTGGAGAATCGCTTTGATCCACTTCTTCCTTAGTATCACTTCAGTCTGGAATCCGTGAAAATTTCAGTAGGGTTGGCGTTTATTCACGTTATCTACGAAGTAAAGCAGGGACATTGAACTGGACCGGAAGTGGGCCGTCTAACTGTTTCAAACCGGAAGTTCGGAACACGGAAGCGTGATAATCCCCTATTGTGAAGTAAAATCAGCAGGTGTTATGGATGCATGGAGAAGTTCATGAAAGAAGAAGCTGCATGTCAGACGCTCATTTAGACTTCAGGAAGCTGAAACATTACAGTTATTTTCCCTCTGCAGTTCAAAGTTCCTCTCCAGCTGATGATGAACTCCTCATCATTGGTCAGAGAGGGATCAATATGAGCCAATCAGCAAAGTGTATTCGACTCGCGGAGCTGAAAGGCCGACCGGGCAGGAAGTCGATATTCTTCGACGCTGGAGGCTCCGAAGAGTTTTTGATGGAGGTGGTGTCAGCGAGAACTTAGATTTATGAGACGTTGCTGACAGAGGAACTTCCAGCTCATCATCCCGCTCAGATCTGCTTTCCTTCGTCCCGTCATCTCTGACCCGTCTGTGATGTACAGATCAGCGGTGTCGTCAGTCACCTGGATGAAGGGATGCCGCCGTCGGAGAGCGCTCGCTCTGATTGGCTGTTCAGCACGGTGAATGAGTGCAGGAGAAGGCGGATAGTCGGGAAAGAAACTGATCCTGATGATTTGCTTTGGCAGCAACCCTAAAAATTGAATTAAATTCACACAAATTATTCATATTTGATAAACCTGAATATTTCATGTTGATACAGAGTGATTGAAATAAATTTTGATGAAGTAATTTGAGTTCTTGGAACATTTTAAACCTTCACAATTTCATCACTTTATCCCAGATTATCCAATAGCTTTGACTCCAACACCATTTGGTCACTCCTACGCGACACATCATTTTCACATTCCATGAAGTGTATCCAGTCCTCCACGTCCACAATCCTGCAGGTTTTCTTACCTCCATGCTTCAACACGCCTGAATCAGATTAGTCAGTCTTTTTTAGAGCTTGTTAGGCTGATTAACACATCAAATTGAATCAGGTGTGCTGAAGCAAGGGAGCATTAAATACCTGCTGGACAGTGGCACCTGAGGACCGACTCCTCACACCCTTTCATATCAAGGAAGTGTAACACCCCCCCCCCCCCCCACCATATCACTTTCATCCCAGATTGCTACACTATTGATTAATGTGTGATACTAATAATGCGCATTTATTAACATTCCAGTAATTATTATTATACTGGCGTGCACACATGCATGTATCAGCGGGTGTCTTGAATAATTCCAGACGGGGATGGATCCGGTGGGATCTATAGGATCTTTAGGTTCTGATGAGTTCTGGTGCATCTGTAGGATCTTTGGGTTCTGGTGGGCTTTAATGGAATCTGAAGGGATCTGATGGGTTCTGTAAGATCTTTAGGTTCTGGTGGATTCTGATGGGATCTGAAGGATCTGAAGGTTCTGGTGGGTTCTGATGGGATCTGATGGGTTCTGACGGGATCTGAATGATTTTGGGTTTTGGTGGATTTTGATGGGTTTGAAAGATCTTGGGTTGATGAGTTCTGGTGGATGGATTTGGGGTTGGGAGATTGGTTGGGGGGTCTGATGGGATCTGAAGGATCTTATGTTCTGGTGGATTCTGATGGGATCTGTGGATCTGATGGGTTCTGAGGGATAGGGTTCTGATGGGATCTGAAGGATCTTTAGGTTCTGGTGGATTCTGATGGGTTCTGATGGGATCTGAAGGATCTTTAGGTTCTGGTGGATTCTGATGGGATCTGATGGGTTTTGATGGGATCTGAAGGATCTTTAGGTTCTGGTGGATTCTGATGGGATCTGATGGGTTTTGATGGGATCTGAAGGATCTTTAGGTTCTGGTGGATTCTGATGGGATCTGATGGGTTCTGATGGGATCTGAAGGATCTTTAGGTTCTGGTGGATTCTGATGGGATCTAAGGGTCTTTAGGTTCTGGTGGATTCTGATGGGTTCTGATGGGATCTGAAGGATCTTTAGGTTCTGGTGGATTCTGATGGGATTGAAGGATCTGAGGTTCTGGCAGATTCTGATGGGATCTGATGGGTTCTGAAGGATCTTTAGGTTCTGGTGGATTCTGATGGGATCTGATGGGTTCTGATGGAATCTGAAGGATCTTTAGGTTCTGGCAGATTCTGATGGGATCTGATGGGTTCTGATGGGATCTGAAGGATCTTTAGGTTCTGGTGGATTCTGATGGGATCTGAAGGATTTGGTTCTGGTGGATTCTGGTGGGATCTGATGGGATCTGAAGGATCTTTAGGTTCTGGCAGATTCTGATGCGATCTGATGGGTTCTGATGGGTTCTGATGGGATCTGTAGGATCTTTAGGTTCTAGCGGATTCTGATGGGATCTGATGGGTTCTGATGGGATCTGAAGGATCTTTAGGTTCTGGCAGATTCTGATGGGATCTGATGGGTTCTGATGGGATCTGAAGGATCTTTAGGTTCTGGCGGATTCTGATGGGATCTGATGGGTTCTGATGGGATCTGAAGGATCTTTAGGTTCTGGCGGATTCTGATGGGATCTGAAGGATCTTTAGGTTCTGGCGGATTCTGATGGGTTCTGATGGGATCTGAAGGATCTTTAGGTTCTGGCGGATTCTGATGGGATCTGATGGGTTCTGATGGGATCTGAAGGATCTTTAGGTTCTGGTGGATTCTGATGGGATCTGATGGGTTCTGATGGGATCTGAAGGATCTTTAGGTTCTGGCGGATTCTGATGGGATCTGATGGGTTCTGATGGGATCTGAAGGATCTTTAGGTTCTGGCGGATTCTGATGGGATCTGATGGGTTCTGATGGGATCTGAAGGATCTTTAGGTTCTGGCGGATTCTGATGGGATCTGATGGGTTCTGATGGGATCTGAAGGATCTTTAGGTTCTGGCGGATTCTGATGGGATCTGATGGGTTCTGATGGGATCTGAAGGATCTTTAGGTTCTGGCGGATTCTGATGGGATCTGATGGGTTCTGATGGGATCTGAAGGATCTTTAGGTTCTAGCGGATTCTGATGGGATCTGATGGGTTCTGATGGGATCTGAAGGATCTTTAGGTTCTGGCAGATTCTGATGGGATCTGATGGGTTCTGATGGGATCTGAAGGATCTTTAGGTTCTGGTGGATTCTGATGGGATCTGATGGGTTCTGATGGGATCTGAAGGATCTTTAGGTTCTGGCGGATTCTGATGGGATCTGAAGGATCTTTAGGTTCTGGCGGATTCTGATGGGATCTGAAGGATCTTTAGGTTCTGGCGGATTCTGATGGGATCTGATGGGTTCTGATGGGATCTGAAGGATCTTTATGTTCTGGTGGATTCTGATGGGATCTGATGGGTTCTGATGGGATCTGAAGGATCTTTAGGTTCTGGCGGATTCTGATGGGATCTGATGGGTTCTGATGGGATCTGAAGGATCTTTAGGTTCTGGTGGATTCTGATGGGATCTGATGGGTTCTGATGGGTTCTGAAGGATCTTTGGGTTCTGGTGGATTCTGATGGGATCTGTTAGGTTCTGGTGGGTTCTGATGGGATCTGAAGGATCTTTAGGTTCTGGTGGATTCTGATGGGATCTGATGGGTTCTGATGGGATCTGAAGGATCTTTAGGTTCTGGTGGATTCTGATGGGATCTGATGGGTTCTGATGGGATCTGAAGGATCTTTAGGTTCTGGCGGATTCTGATGGGATCTGATGGGTTCTGATGGGATCTGAAGGATCTTTAGGTTCTGGCGGATTCTGATGGGATCTGATGGGTTCTGATGGGATCTGAAGGATCTTTAGGTTCTGGTGGATTCTGATGGGATCTGATGGGTTCTGATGGGATCTGAAGGATCTTTAGGTTCTGGCGGATTCTGATGGGATCTGATGGGTTCTGATGGGATCTGATGGGTTCTGATGGGATCTGAGCCTGCCTGGTTCAGAGGTTTTAACAGAGACTTCACTTTCTCTTTGACCACTTCCTGACAGGCCAGAACTGTTTTGGTGTCAGAAGTAACCCGAGTAGGTGGATTTAAAGCTCTGGGGTAACAGATGGTGATGATGATGATGATGATTTCTCTGCTCGGGGCTGACAGCAGCAGCTGTGCTGCGTTTCCGAGCTGCAGCCGTTCAGCCGTGACTTCCAGGTAAAGGTAGGCGGCGTGGTCCGGGCTTTTGTTCCCGGCGTGTGCTGAGCTGAGCCCTCCAGCTTCTAAATCCTGCGTCTCCTCCACACACCTGCCATCTGCCTTCCTCTGCGTCGGCGCCATCAGCAGCACGCCTCATCCACATCTACACGCTGCTGCGTCGTGCTGCATGCAGTTAGATTTGATTTCAGCGCTCTCCTCAGGCTGAAGCCCTTAAACTCATCTGTTCATTTAAATGACTTTTGTTCGAGTTTTTCCAATGAAAATAATCCCAAAGAGGAAATCATGACAGAACGTGATCCACAGAGTGAAATGTTTCACTTTCTGTTTCCTAAAGTTTCCCAAACTGATGCATCTTAGTCTCAGTTCATCTCAACACGTGTTTTCATGATGCACTGCAAAAACTCAAATCTTAGCAAGTATATTTTTTCTAATTTCTAGTCAAAATGTCTGATCACATTCAAAACAAGACAAAATTACTTAAAGAGAAACATTTCAGTGAGATATAAGAACTTGTTTTAAGGCAAGAAATCTTTTCAAGATATAAGATCTTGCAAGAACTGACAAAAAATCGTTAGATAACTCTGCGGCCGGGACATGACATCATCAGGTCGTCTTATACCTTATCGGCACGAGCATGTTATACAGGCTGTTATCATGATAAAATAACATTAGCACCAAGAAAAATGACCATTTTGTAACGTTAACTGACTTAAAGGGAATTGAGGGAAGATTAAGAAACGAAACTCGAATGGGGGTTTCAAGAGCACAGAGCCAAGAAAACAAGGGAGCAAGGGGAAAAAAAAGAAAATATAAAATTTTTTTTTCTCTCTTTTTTTCCGTAGTTACACTTTTTAGTTTTTTTAGTTATTTGGAGTTGAAAGGAAAAAAAATTATAACAATGTTAAAGTGTTTATATAAAATGCTCGTTCCTCCAAAAAAAAAAAATAAGTAATTTAGGAAGGGGGGGAGGGGGGGAAAAACGGAAACGAATGAAGTATAAGAAGACAAAGCAAGGAAAGGAAAGGGGGGGGAAGGGGGAAGGTTTTTTTTGGTTTTATCCATTAATACAAAAAAAGAAAAAAAAAAGGGATTTTTTTTTTTTCTTCCTCCTCCCCCCTTAAACGATAGCAACATGGCCTGACCGCATCGGCCGCTACTGACAAAAGATCATAAAATAAAAATGAATATTATGCAACAATGTGGTAATAAATCCATAACATGGGCCTAAACTAAGATAATGCAATGGTTTTCCTAATATTTATATCTCCATTAAAGCAGAACTTCAGCTGGGGGCTCCCCTGAGTGGCGTCCTTTCACTATGGTAAGGTTCGTGGATTGGGGACCTGAGTGCCGTACAGCAGTTTCTGTTGTTGACGATCTGTGTCGGGTCTGCTCAGGCAAACGTGCAAGTGCCGCTGACCGACCAGAGACACTGGGGGGAGGCTGGGAATCGAATCGCTCCGTCAACACTTTGTCTAGCCCCACAGGGATTCTGAAAAGCATTTATGGAGGTGAAAAGTTACTGAGCTCTGCTTTAACAAAGAAAATGCTTAAGATTTGTAGCTCGCCTTCTTTGCTGCTGCATTCTGGGTAGTCCTTACTCACAAGGTGGTGTCGGAGAATCTCAGTGTTGTGGGCGCCTCAAACTTGCCCCTCAACTTAACGTTCTGAGATTCGGGACAGCACTTGCACTTCGCAGGAGTGCACATTTTTGAGATTGAGGGTTAAGACAGGAACTGGAATTCACCCTAAGACTTGGTTAGACAGACTGTCTGTGCAGTGCAGGTTTTGGTTAGGGGCTAGGGAATGCATTATATCAATGAATGTCCTCACAAAGATAGAATTACAAAGATGTGTGTGTGTCTGTGGGGGGGCTTTACACAGCTGTCACACATCAGTGAGACGATTAAAGGTGTGTGTGAACCTGCTGATACAGCACAGACACCAGGTGTAACAGAGCGAGACCGTTCTACAGAAGTCAGCCTCCAATGCGACACACACACACACACACACACACACATGCATTTTGCTGCTGCTGCAAAAGAAAGCAAGACCACACACACACACGCACACACACCAGCTCTGGTTCAAACACAGTCCAGTTGCTGGAGGAGTTTCCACGCATGGCTGAGGGTGTGAATGAGGGACGCGACTGCAGAGCAGGACGATCAGGCTCAGAAGGGTTAAAGCAGCGCTGACAGGATCGATAAAGAGCGGGAGGAGGTGGTCTGGAGGAGACTGATGCCAGGAGGGGGGGTTCCATTGTTGGGATTAAAGAGAGAGGGAACGGGTTAGAAGAGGAGGGGAATTATCTGCTGGTCAGCAGATACGAGGTGACGGCAGAAAGGAGTTCCCCATGCATGCACGTTAATCTCTTCCCTACGCTCCGGAGCCGTTTACCCACATTCAGCGGACAAGTTCGGATCTCAGCACGCTCCAACACGTTCTGAGGAGCTCACCTTTAATCCTATTAAGAAAATTTATGACATTTGGAGCTTACAGAGGGAAACAGGGACAGACCAATGTTCATTTGGTTCTTCAGGACAAACGGACAGGAAACCCAAACTGAGATTTTCCGTCTCATGGCCCAAAACCCTGAAGCAGCCTCCTCCTGATGAGGCCGGTTTCCTCTGCCTCCTCTCTGAAATGACCCAAAATAAATGAAATATATCTCCGCGACTACCAGGCTGTTTAAACCTGGTCTCTGCAGAAAGCTGAGACATGAGAGATCATACAGAAGTGTCAGAATCACCACACGTGTTACTGCGTCAGAGTAAACTCATCTGGAACGCAGTAGAAAAATGAAACACTATTTCTTCCTAAAAGAAAATCGGATCATTTTCAGTGGAAACCAGAAAATAGCAGCCCAGTTAATCTAGGAACGAGTAAAGTAGTCCCAGGGATTTTTCTTTCCTCTCCCTTGTATTTCTCTTTGTTTCTGTTCTTCCTGTTGTTCTTTAGCTGTGATTTAAGTGCCTGGAACTTCAGTTTCCCTGAAGGAGTTTCCTAATGTGATAAGGAAAGTCCTAGGAGTGAGTAAAGTAATCCCAGGAATGAGTAAAGTGGTCCTAGGAGTGAGTAAAGTAATCCCAGGAATGAGTAAAGTGGTCCTAGGAGCGAGTAAAGTAACCCCAGGAATGAGTAAAGTAGTCCTAGGAGCGAGTAAAGTAACCCCAGGAATGAGTAAAGTAGTCCTAGGAGCGAGTAAAGTAACCCCAGGAATGAGTAAAGTGGTCCTAGGAGCGAGTAAAGTAACCCCAGGAATGAGTAAAGTAGTCCTAGGAGCGAGTAAAGTAACCCCAGTGAATGAGTAAAGTAGTCCTAGGAGCGAGTAAAGTAACCCCAGGAATGAGTAAAGTGGTCCTAGGAGCGAGTAAAGTAACCCCAGGAATGAGTAAAGTAGTCCTAGGAGCGAGTAAAGTAACCCCAGTGAATGAGTAAAGTAGTCCTAGGAGCGAGTAAAGTAACCCCAGGAATGAGTAAAGTAGTCCTAGGAGCGAGTAAAGTAACCCCAGGAATGAGTAAAGTAGTCCGGGGAGCGAGTAAGGTAACCCCAGGAATGAGTAAAGTGGTCCTAGGAGCGAGTAAAGTAACCCCAGGAATGAGTAAAGTGGTCCTAGGAGCGAGTAAAGTAACCCCAGGAATGAGTAAAGTAGTCCTAGGAGCGAGTAAAGTAACCCCAGGAATGAGTAAAGTAGTCCTAGGAGCGAGTAAAGTAGTCCTAGGAGCGAGTAAAGTAACCCCAGGAATGAGTAAAGTAGTCCTAGGAGCGAGTAAAGTAACCCCAGGAATGAGTAAAGTAGTCCTAGGAGCGAGTAAAGTAACCCCAGGAATGAGTAAAGTAGTCCTAGGAGCGAGTAAAGTAACCCCAGGAATGAGTAAAGTAGTCCTAGGAGCGAGTAAAGTAACCCCAGGAATGAGAAAAGTAGTCCTAGGAGCGAGTAAAGTAACCCCAGGAATGAGTAAAGTAGTCCTAGGAGCGAGTAAAGTAACCCCAGGAATGAGTAAAGTAGTCCTAGGAGCGAGTAAAGTAACCCCAGGAATGAGTAAAGTAGTCCTAGGAGCGAGTAAAGTAATCCCAGGAATGAGTAAAGTAGTCCTAGGAGCGAGTAAAGTAATCCCAGGAATGAGTAAAGTAGTCCTAGGAGCGAGTAAAGTAACCCCAGGAATGAGTAAAGTTGTCCGGGGAGCGAGTAAAGTAACCCCAGGAATGAGTAAAGTAGTCCGGGGAGCGAGTAAAGTAATCCCAGGAATGAGTAAAGTAGTCCGGGGAGCGAGTAAAGTAATCCCAGGAATGAGTAAAGTAGTCCTAGGAGCGAGTAAAGTAACCCCAGGAATGAGTAAAGTAGTCCGGGGAGCGAGTAAAGTAATCCCAGGAATGAGTAAAGTAGTCCTAGGAGCGAGTAAAGTAACCCCAGGAATGAGTAAAGTAGTCCTAGGAGCGAGTAAAGTAACCCCAGGAATGAGTAAAGTAGTCCGGGGAGCGAGTAAAGTAACCCCAGGAATGAGTAAAGTAGTCCTAGGAGCGAGTAAAGTAATCCCAGGAATGAGTAAAGTAGTCCTAGGAGCGAGTAAAGTAATCCCAGGAATGAGTAAAGTAGTCCTATGAGTGAGTAAAGTAATCCCAGGAATGAGTAAAGTAGTCCTAGGAGCGAGTAAAGTAATCCCAGGAATGAGTAAAGTAGTCCTAGGAGCGAGTAAAGTAATCCCAGGAATGAGTAAAGTAGTCCTAGGAGCGAGTAAAGTAACCCCAGGAATGAGTAAAGTAGTCCTAGGAGCGAGTAAAGTAATCCCAGGAATGAGTAAAGTAGTCCTAGGAGCGAGTAAAGTAATCCCAGGAATGAGTAAAGTAGTCCGGGGGAGCGAGTAAAGTAACCCCAGGAATGAGTAAAGTAGTCCTAGGAGCGAGTAATCTCTGTAACTAGTAACAGTTACTGTAGAAGGTAAAAGTGAAGCTGAGCAGTTTTCCAGGTGTTTAATAGAGGTGTCATGCAGGTAAATATTTCAGGAAGCCACCGCTCGATGATGATGATGATGATGACTATGATGATGATGATGATTATGGACACCTCCATCAATGCTCATAGTCAGGAACTCAGACCCCAAATTTCCTATAATGATACCAAGAAGTTCCAGATAGAAGTGAAGCCCAACATAGTCTATGATAGGAAGATGATACTTTACTATAAACCCCCTTCATCTCCATGGAAACCAGCAGGACCTTCATCTCCATGGAAACCAGCAGGACCTTCATCTCCATGGAAACCAGCAGGACCTTCATCTCCATGGAAACCAGCAGGACCTTCATCTCCATGGAAACCAGCAGGACCTTCATCTCCGTGGAAACCAGCAGGACCTTCATCTCCATGGAAACCAGCAGGACCTTCATCTCCATGGAAACCAGCAGGACCTTCATTTCCATGGCTACCAGGAGGACCTTCATCTCCATGGAAACCAGCAGGACCTTCATCTCCATGGAAACCAGCAGGACCTTCATCTCCATGGAAACCAGCAGGACCTTCATCTCCATGGAAACCAGCAGGACCTTCATCTCCATGGAAAACAGCAGGACCTTCATCTCCATGGAAACCAGCAGGACCTTCATCTCCATGGAAACCAGCAGGACCTTCATCTCCATGGAAACCAGCAGGACCTTCATTTTCATGGCTACCAGGAGGACCTTCATCTCCATGGAAACCAGCAGGACCTTCATCTCCATGGAAAACAGCAGGACCTTCATTTCCATGGCAACCAGCAGGACCTTCATTTCCATGGCAACCAGGAGGACCTTCATCTCCATGGAAACCAGCAGGACCTTCATCTCCATGGAAAACAGCAGGACCTTCATTTCCATGGCAACCAGGAGGACCTTCATGATTAAGAGTGATAGGACAACATTAACAGAGTGTTTAGAGCTGGTCTCTGATTGGCTGTCACAGTCTCTGTCCTCAGTGATGAGACAAACGTCTGTGGAACCAGCAGAGTCTCTGTCCTCAGTGATGAGACAAACGTCTCTGGAACCAGCAGAGTCTCTGTCCTCAGTGATGAGACAGGCGTCTCTGGAACCAGCAGAGTCTCTGTCCTCAGTGATGAGACGGACGTCTGTGGAACCAGCAGAGTCTCTGTCCTCAGTGATGAGACGGATGTCTCTACTTTAATGCGACGCCTTGCTTGTTGGAGACATGACCAGCAGCTCTGACGTGGACAGTCCTGTCCTCATGTCTCGCTGCTTGGTGGAGTCTTTTAGCTGAGTTTCTCTGTCATGTTGCTATGCTACATGTTAGCATTGGTGCTTCCTGGACTGGAGGCTCTCATGCTGAGCCCTGAACGGGGTCTGGTCAGGAACAGGTTAACGCTGAGAGAATCAGCAGCAGCTGATGTGAAGCACCTCCTCACTCAGATCTTTGGTTCTGTTGTAAGAACCCCAAACGTACGTTTACGTGCAGTAACGTGTTAGTTTCTGCAAACTGACACTTTTCTCCCCGTTCTCATATGAGCGTGCTCGGTTCCTGCAGATCCTCTGCAGCTGTGCTCAGTTTCCGTCCAGTTTTTCCTCCCCTGCATGTGGATGGAGAGTCGAGGCGTCGCTGCACGAACTGCAGCTCGTTTAACCTGCTGGCTGTGAAGTGGCTGAGGAGGAGGAGGAGGGTGAAGGTTCTGCTTGGTAAATGTCGCAGTGTGTTGGCAGGCCCTCAGCCCCTGCCTGTAAAACACACACACATTTATATTTCAGGCTTTCTGAGGACCCAGACATAATAAACCGCAGTTACGTCACAGATCTCTTCAGCAGAATCCTAAAACCACATTTTAACCCTCAAACTTCTTCACCAGTTGTGTGAAAAAGTGTTTGCCTCCTTCCTGATTTCTTATCTTTTTGCATGTTTGTCACACTTAAATGTTTCAGATCATCTAACAAATTTAAATATTAGACAAAGATAACACAAGTAAACAGAAAATGCAGTTTTTAAATGAAGGTTTTTATTAGTAAGGGAGGAAAAATCCAAACCTTCATGGTCCTGTGTGAGAAAGTGACTGCCCCCATTCCGCTGTTAAAACATAAACTAACTGTGGTTTATCATCTTTGGAAAGCTGAGTTCAGGTTCTCTATCCACATCCAGGCCTGATTACTGCCACACCTGTTCTCCATCAGAAATCCCTTAAATAGGACCTGCCTGACAAAGTGAAGTAGACCAAAAGATCCTCCAAAGCTAGACATCATGCTGCCATCCAAAGAAATTCAGGAACAAATGAGAAACAAAGTCATTGAGATCTATCAGTCTGGAAAAGGTTCCAAAGCCATTTCTAAAGCTTTGGGACTCCAGAGAACCACAGTGAGAACCATTATCCACAAATGGTGAAAACATGGAACAGTGGTGAACCTTCCCAGGAGGGGCCGGCCGACCAAAATGACCCCAAGAGCACAGCGACGACTCATCCAAGAGGTCACAAAAGACCCCAGAACAACATCCAAGAACTGCAGGCCTCACTTGCCTCAATGAAGGTCAGAGTTCATGACTCCCCCATCAGAAAGAGACTGGGGGGCAAAAATGGCTGCATGGCAGAGTTCCAAGACCAAAACCACTGCTGAGCAAAAGAACATAAAGGCTCGTCTCAGTTTAGCCAGAAAGCATCTTGATGATCCCCAAGACTTTTGGGAAAATACTCTGTGGACTGACGAGACAAAAGTGGAACTTTCTGGAAGGTGGAGGTCCCATTACATCTGGCGTAAAAGGTAACACGGCATTTCAGAAAAGGAACATCATAGCAACAGGAAAATATGGTGGTGGTAGTGTGATGGTCTGGGGCTGTTTTGCTGCTTCAGGACCTGGAAGACTTGCTGTGGTAAATGGAACCATGAATTCTGCTTCTACCAAAAATCCTGAAGGAGAACGTCCGGCCATCTGTTGGTGACCTCAAGCTGAAGCGCACTTGGGTTCTGCAGCAGAACAATGATCCAGAACACACCAGCAAGTCCACCTCTGAATGGCTTAAGAACAACAACATGAAGACTTTGGAGTGGCCTAGTCAAAGCCCCCACCTGAATCCCATTGAGATGCTGTGGCATGACCTTAAAAAGGCGGTTCATGCTGGAAAAGCCTCCAATGTGGCTGAATTACAACAATTCTGCAAAGATGAGTGGAACAAAATTCCTCCACAGCGCTGTAGAAGACTCACTGCCAGTTATCACAAACGCTTGATGCAGTTGTTGCTGCTAAGGTGGAACAACCAGTTATTAGGTTTAGGGGAAGATCACTTTTTCACACAACTGTATATCGTGATGCAGTTGCATAAATTGCGTTGTTGGGCTTTTTAATTAAGTCATAGACGATTGCTTCCTTTTGCATATGTTGTTTTTAACTATACTGTGATGTTTTGTTGTATTTCATTTTCTTTATGATCTCACTGTCCATTATGTGATGTAATCCATAAGCTAGTATGTTTTTTATGTTGTTCGCTTGTTTCTGTGCAAGATATTTCCCCAATCTAATGAGGTTCAATTGTGATATTTTACCGTGAAATATGGATATTGTGACACCTTTATATTACATTATTGGTTTTATTCCATTTGAAAATCATACTGGTGGATACCGATTGCTACGGGGTCCTGTCCGGTTGAAGATCTGAATTTCCTCTCACCCTTCCTGATGTTTGAGGTTCTGAGAGTTACGTTTGTTTCTTTCTTTGATTTCTGAAAGAAAAGCCCTGGAAGCCTTGTTAAAACTCAGTCGTACATCACAAATTTATCTTTTCTGGAGCAGCAAAGCAGCCGGAACCTCCTGCGGGCAGAACTGGCCTCTATAACAGAAATCAGTGCTTCAGGGTGATGAGTAGAAACTCTCAGCAGATTCCCGAACATGAGTCATCTTGAATATTTGATTTCAGCGAGTCTTTTCCCTCGATGCAGGGACCGTCCTCACCTTTGTCTATCCTCTACTGTGTTCTACTCTCAGGTGACGGGACTCTCAGGATTTGGGATGTGAAAGGCGCAGCGTGCCGATTGGCTGTCCCAGCTCACAAGGCGGAGATCCTCAGCTGTGATTGGTGCAAATATGATCAGGTACCTGTTTAACTCTCAGGTTTCTTTTCCACATGCAACAAACATCACATTTCAGAAGTTGATTAAATGGAAAAACAACTAAATCAGTCTGTATTCATGTTGTCTGAGTGTGATTTAATCTGAGTTTAAAGATAAGCTGGGATTTTACTATGTGGTGGAAAATATGAGCCGATTGTGAATCTGATGGCAGCAACACGTCTGAAAAATTGGAACAGGTGGTGTGCAGATGGTTGGCGTCAACAATCGCCAACAGCAAACAACCTTCTAGAGAACGTCAATTTACACATCACACCCAATAAAAGCAGCCGGGGCCGTAACACCCGAGAAACAGCGCTATACCCGACAAACGGCCGGAGATGGAACAGATGCCAGTTAACCGGACGTGTTTTCAAAGACTCCTCCAGTCTTTACTTTTATAGGCTTTTGTTGTTCCAGTTTTTTACAGACGTGTTACTACACGATGGTAAACATCACCCTGGAACTACTTTTTATAGACGTGTTACTACACGATGGTAAACATCACCCTGGAACTACTTTTAGAGACGTGTTACTACACGATGGTAAACATCACCCTGGAACTACTTTTACAGACATGTTACTACACGATGGTTAACATCACCCTGGAACTACTTTTTATAGACGTGTTACTACACGATGGTAAACATCACCCTGGAACTACTTTTTATAGACGTGTTACTACACGATGGTAAACATCACCCTGGAACTACTTTTTATAGACGTGTTACTACACGATGGTTAACATCACCCTGGAACTACTTTTTATAGACGTGTTACTACACGATGGTAAACATCACCCTGGAACTACTTTTAGAGGCGTGTTACTACACGATGGTAAACGTCACCCTGGAACTACTTTTTATAGACGTGTTACTACACGATGGTAAACGTCACCCTGGAACTACTTTTTATAGACGTGTTACTACACGATGGTAAACGTCACCCTGGAACTACTTTTTATAGACGTGTTACTACACGATGGTTAACATCACCCTGGAACTACTTTTTATAGACGTGTTACTACACGATGGTAAACATCACCCTGGAACTACTTTTAGAGGCGTGTTACTACACGATGGTAAACATCACCCTGGAACTACTTTTACAGACGTGTTACTACACGATGGTAAACGTCACCCTGGAACTACTTTTACAGACGTGTTACTACACGATGGTTAACATCACCCTGGAACTACTTTTTATAGACGTGTTACTACACGATGGTAAACATCACCCTGGAACTACTTTTTATAGACGTGTTACTACACGATGGTAAACATCACCCTGGAACTACTTTTTATAGACGTGTTACTACACGATGGTAAACATCATCCTGGAACTACTTTTTACAGACGTGTTACTACACGATGGTAAACATCACCCTGGAACTACTTTTTTATAGACGTGTTACTACGCGATGGTAAACATCACCCTGGAACTACTTTTACAGACGTGTTACTACGCGATGGTAAACATCACCCTGGAACTACTTTTTACAGACGTGTTACTACACGATGGTAAACATCACCCTGGAACTACTTTTTATAGACGTGTTACTACACGATGGTAAACATCACCCTGGAACTACTTTTTATAGACGTGTTACTACACGATGGTTAACATCACCCTGGAACTACTTTTACAGACGTGTTACTACACGATGGTTAACATCACCCTGGAACTACTTTTTATAGACGTGTTACTACACGATGGTAAACATCACGCTGGAACTACTTTTTACAGACGTGTTACTACACGATGGTAAACATCACCCTGGAACTACTTTTTATAGACGTGTTACTACACGATGGTTAACATCACCCTGGAACTACTTTTACAGACGTGTTACTACACGATGGTTAACATCACCCTGGAACTACTTTTTACAGACGTGTTACTACACGATGGTAAACTTCACCCTGGAACTACTTTTTATAGACGTGTTACTACACGATGGTAAACATCACCCTGGAACTACTTTTTATAGACGTGTTACTACACGATGGTAAACATCATCCTGGAACTACTTTTTACAGACGTGTTACTACACGATGGTTAACATCACCCTGGAACTACTTTTTATAGACGTGTTACTACGCGATGGTAAACATCACCCTGGAACTACTTTTACAGACGTGTTACTACACGATGGTAAACATCACCCTGGAACTACTTTTTATAGACGTGTTACTACACGATGGTTAACATCACCCTGGAACTACTTTTTATAGACGTGTTACTACACGATGGTAAACATCACCCTGGAACTACTTTTTAGGCGTGTTACTACACGATGGTAAACATCACCCTGGAACTACTTTTTACAGACGTGTTACTACACGATGGTAAACGTCACCCTGGAACTACTTTTTACAGACGTGTTACTACACGATGGTTAACATCACCCTGGAACTACTTTTTATAGACGTGTTACTACACGATGGTAAACATCACCCTGGAACTACTTTTTATAGACGTGTTACTACACGATGGTAAACATCACCCTGGAACTACTTTTTATAGACGTGTTACTACACGATGGTAAACATCATCCTGGAACTACTTTTTACAGACGTGTTACTACACGATGGTAAACATCACCCCTGGAACTACTTTTTATAGACGTGTTACTACGCGATGGTAAACATCACCCTGGAACTACTTTTACAGACGTGTTACTACGCGATGGTAAACATCACCCTGGAACTACTTTTTTACAGACGTGTTACTACACGATGGTAAACATCACCCTGGAACTACTTTTTATAGACGTGTTACTACACGATGGTAAACATCACCCTGGAACTACTTTTTATAGACGTGTTACTACACGATGGTTAACATCACCCTGGAACTACTTTTACAGACGTGTTACTACACGATGGTTAACATCACCCTGGAACTACTTTTTATAGACGTGTTACTACACGATGGTAAACATCACGCTGGAACTACTTTTTACAGACGTGTTACTACACGATGGTAAACATCACCCTGGAACTACTTTTTATAGACGTGTTACTACACGATGGTTAACATCACCCTGGAACTACTTTTACAGACGTGTTACTACACGATGGTTAACATCACCCTGGAACTACTTTTTACAGACGTGTTACTACACGATGGTAAACTTCACCCTGGAACTACTTTTTATAGACGTGTTACTACACGATGGTAAACATCACCCTGGAACTACTTTTTATAGACGTGTTACTACACGATGGTAAAAACATCATCCTGGAACTACTTTTTACAGACGTGTTACTACACGATGGTTAACATCACCCTGGAACTACTTTTTATAGACGTGTTACTACGCGATGGTAAACATCACCCTGGAACTACTTTTACAGACGTGTTACTACACGATGGTAAACATCACCCTGGAACTACTTTTTTTAGGCGTGTTACTACGCAATGGTAAACATCACCCTGGAACTACTTTTTAGAGACGTGTTACTACACGATGGTAAACATCATCCTGGAACTACTTTTACAGACGTGTTACTACACGATGGTAAACATCACCCTGGAACTACTTTTTATAGACATGTTACTACACGATGGTAAACATCATCCTGGAACTACTTTTTTTAGACGTGTTACTACACGATGGTAAACATCACCCTGGAACTACTTTTTATAGACGTGTTACTGAACGATGGTAAACATCATCCTGGAACTACTTTTTACAGACGTGTTACTACACGATGGTAAACATCACCCTGAAAATACTTTTTATAGACGTGTTACTACACGATGGTAAACATCACCCTGGAACTACTTTTTACAGACGTGTTACTACACGATGGTTAACATCACCCTGGAACTACTTTTACAGACGTGTTACTACACGATGGTTAACATCACCCTGGAACCACTTTTTATAGACGTGTTACTACACGATGGTAAACATCACGCTGGAACTACTTTTTACAGACGTGTTACTACACGATGGTAAACATCACCCTGGAACTACTTTTTATAGACGTGTTACTACACGATGGTTAACATCACCCTGGAACTACTTTTTACAGACGTGTTACTACACGATGGTTAACATCACCCTGGAACTACTTTTTACAGACGTGTTACTACACGATGGTAAACTTCACCCTGGAACTACTTTTTATAGACGTGTTACTACACGATGGTAAACATCACCCTGGAACTACTTTTTATAGACGTGTTACTACACGATGGTAAACATCACCCTGGAACTACTTTTTACAGACGTGTTACTACACGATGGTTAACATCACCCTGGAACTACTTTTTATAGACGTGTTACTACGCGATGGTCAACATCACCCTGGAACTACTTTTACAGACGTGTTACTATACGATGGTAAACATCACCCTGGAACTACTTTTTTTAGGCGTGTTACTACGCAATGGTAAACATCACCCTGGAACTACTTTTTAGAGACGTGTTACTACACGATGGTAAACATCATCCTGGAACTACTTTTACAGACGTGTTACTACACGATGGTAAACATCACCCTGGAACTACTTTTTATAGACATGTTACTACACGATGGTAAACATCATCCTGGAACTACTTTTTATAGACGTGTTACTACACGATGGTAAACATCACCCTGGAACTACTTTTTATAGACGTGTTACTGAACGATGGTAAACATCATCCTGGAACTACTTTTTTACAGACGTGTTACTACACGATGGTAAACATCACCCTGAAAATACTTTTTATAGACGTGTTACTACACGATGGTAAACATCACCTTGGAACTACTTTTACAGACGTGTTACTACACGATGGTTAACATCACCCTGGAACTACTTTTTACAGACGTGTTACTACACGATGGTAAACATCACCCTGGAACTACTTTTTACAGACGTGTTTCTACCGATGGTAAACTCACCCTGGAACTACTTTTTACAGTCGTGTTACTACACGATGGTAAACATCACCCTGGAACTACTTTTTATAGACGTGTTACTACACGATGGTAAACATCATCCTGGAACTACTTTTTATAGACGTGTTACTACGCGATGGTAAACATCATCCTGGAACTACTTTTACAGACGTGTTACTACACGATGGTAAACATCACCCTGGAACTACTTTTTATAGCGTGTTACTACGCGATGGTAAACATCACCCTGGAACTACATTTTACAGACGTGTTACTACACGATGGTAAACATCACCCTGGAAATACTTTTTATAGACGTGTTACTACACGATGGTAAACATCACCCTGGAACTACTTTTTATAGACGTGTTACTACACGATGGTAAACATCACCCTGGAACTACTTTTTAGAGACGTGTTACTACACGATGGTAAACATCACCCTGGAACTACTTTTTACAGACGTGTTACTACACGATGGTAAACATCACCCTGGAACTACTTTTTACAGACGTGTTACTACACGATGGTAAACATCACCCTGGAACTACTTTTTCTGACGTGTTACTACATGATGGTAAACATCACCCTGGAACTACTTTTTACAGACGTGTTACTACACGATGGTTAACATCACCCTGGAACTACTTTGTATAGACGTGTTACTACACGATGGTAAACATCACCCTGGAACTACTTTTTATAGACGTGTTACTACACGATGGTAAACATCATCCTGGAACTACTTTTTATAGACGTGTTACTACGCGATGGTAAACATCATCCTGGAACTACTTTATACAGACGTGTTACTACACGATGGTAAACATCACCCTGGAACTACTTTTCATAGACGTGTTACTACACGATGGTAAACATCACCCTGGAACTACTTTTCATAGACGTGTTACTACACGATGGTAAACATCATCCTGGAACTACTTTTTAC
The DNA here is from genome assembly GCA_023101725.1 of Atherinomorus stipes. Taxonomy (NCBI): domain Eukaryota; kingdom Metazoa; phylum Chordata; class Actinopteri; order Atheriniformes; family Atherinidae; genus Atherinomorus; species Atherinomorus stipes. The sequence goes on from JALJCO010011830.1 coordinate 132,642, forward strand.
AGGCGTGTTTCTACACGATGGTAAACGTCACCCTGGAACTACTTTTAGAGACGTGTTACTACACGATGGTAAACATCATCCTGGAACTACTTTTACAGACGTGTTACTACACGATGGTAAACATCACCCTGGAACTACTTTTTACAGACGTGTTACTACACGATGGTAAACGTCACCCTGGAACTACTTTTTACAGACGTGTTACTACACGATGGTAAACATCACCCTGGAACTACTTTTTACAGAAGTGTTACTACACGATGGTAAACATCACCCTGGAACTACTTTTTACAGACGTGTTACTACACGATGGTAAACATCACCCTGGAACTACTTTTACAGACGTGTTACTACACGATGGTTAACATCACCCTGGAACTACTTTTTATAGACATGTTACTACACGATGGTAAACATCACCCTGGAACTACTTTTTACAGACGTGTTACTACACGATGGTAAACTTCACCCTGGAACTACTTTTTTACAGACGTGTTACTACACGATGGTAAACATCACCCTGGAACTACTTTTTACAGACGTGTTACTACACGATGGTAAACATCACCCTGGAACTACTTTTTACAGACGTGTTACTACACGATGGTAAACATCACCCTGGAACTACTTTTACAGACGTGTTACTACACGATGGTAAACATCACCCTGGAACTACTTTTAACAGACGTGTTACTACACGATGGCAAACATCACCCTGGAACTACTTTTTACAGACGTGTTACTACACGATGGTAAACATCATCCTGGAACTACTTTTTACTGACGTGTTACTACACAATGGTAAACGTCACCCTGGAACTGCTTTTACAGACGTGTTACTACACGATGGTAAACATCATCCTGGAACTGCTTTTACAGACGTGTTACTACACGATGGTAAACATCATCCTGGAACTACTTTTTACTGACGTGTTACTACACGATGGTAAACATCATCCTGGAACTACTTTTTACTGACGTGTTACTACACGATGGTAAACATCACCCTGGAACTACTTTTTATAGACGTGTTACTACACGATGGTAAACATCACCCTGGAACTACTTTTTACAGACGTGTTACTACACGATGGTAAACATCACCCTGGAACTACTTTTACAGACTTGTTACTACACGATGGTAAACATCACCCTGGAACTACTTTTTCTAGATGTGTTACTACACGATGGTAAACATCATCCTGGAACTACTTTTTATAGACGTGTTACTACACGATGGTAAACATCACCCTGGAACTACTTTTTACAGACGTGTTACTACACGATGGTAAACATCACCCCTGGAACTACTTTTTAGAGACGTGTTACTACACGATGGTAAACATCACCCTGGAACTACTTTTTATAGACGTGTTACTACACGATGGTAAACATCACCCTGGAACTACTTTTTACAGACGTGTTACTACACGATGGTAAACGTCACCCTGGAACTACTTTTTACAGACGTGTTACTACACGATGGTAAACATCATCCTGGAACTACTTTTTAAGACGTGTTACTACACGATGGTAAACATCACCCTGGAACTACTTTTTATAGACGTGTTACTACACGATGGTAAACATCACCCTGGAACTACTTTTTATAGGCGTGTTACTACACGATGGTAAACATCCCCCTGGAACTACTTTTTATAGACGTGTTACTACACGATGGTAAACGTCCCCCTGGAACTACTTTTTATAGACGTGTTACTACACGATGGTAAACATCATCCTGGAACTACTTTTTATAGACGTGTTACTACGCGATGGTAAACATCATCCTGGAACTACTTTTTACAGACGTGTTACTACACGATGGTAAACATCATCCTGGAACTACTTTTTAAGACGTGTTACTACACGATGGTAAACATCACCCTGGAACTACTTTTTATAGACGTGTTACTACACGATGGTAAACATCACCCTGGAACTACTTTTTATAGACGTGTTACTACACGATGGTAAACGTCCCCCTGGAACTACTTTTTATAGACGTGTTACTACACGATGGTAAACATCATCCTGGAACTACTTTTTATAGACGTGTTACTACACGATGGTAAACATCACCCTGGAACACCTTTTCATAGACGTGTTACTACACGATGGTAAACATCACCCTGGTACTACTTTTTACAGACGTGTTACTACACGATGGTAAACATCACCCTGGAACTACTTTTACAGACGTGTTGCTGCCATCAGATTCACAGTGAATATTTTCCATCAGATGGTAAAATGTCTCAGCTTCCTGATCTGACATTTACGTTCTACGGGGAATAAAATATATAGACGAGGTTTGGAAATTGCTGTTTTATGTCTTTATTCACATTTTATTTGCATCGTTCCGGCCCTGCTGGAACTGGGCTTGTGATTTATGCCACATTAGTTTGACCCGTTGGGGCGTTATGTGGCTGAATTGTTCCCTGGTTGCAGAATATTGTGGCCACAGGCTCGGTGGACTGCAGTGTGTGTGTGTGGGACCTGAGGAACGTCCGACAACCTGTCAGCCGACTGCTGGGACACACCTACGCCATCCGCAGAGTCAAGGTACCCACAGATGTCCGCTTCTGACTGCACGCTCCATCAGATGTTGAGGCTTGTCCTCAGAAGTGTGTGTGTGTTGGTTCAGATGCAGTGTGAGGCCTGACAGCATCAAAACACCCACTTTAATGGACTTAATAAGAACACACACACACACATATTAGGCGTGTGTGTTAACAGACAGATGCAGTCCCCAAACACGACCCAGTTACTGAGATTAGCAACACATCCTCGTGTGTGTGTTGTAGATACACACTCGCTGCGTTCCCCGCAGTCGTAAAGCCTCAAACCCGAGTTTTCTGCATCATGGAGACCCCCAGAAGGTCGGTGATTCCCCCCCCAACATCACCAACACACACACACAGCAGCTCACGAGGAGTTTTCTGGGCAGATGTCGCCGATCAAATCGGCCGACTCGCTCCAAAAGCGTTCGTCAGCGTCTGCAAATCTGTCGGCTCGTGTCGACTCATCAGAGCGAAGAGAAAGAGATCAGCAGCACGAGAGGACGGATAAAAATAAACCGCAACCTTCCCGTCCGACTGTCAGCCGCGTTTCAGACGGTGTCACGCTGAACTTCAGCTCATTTACCCGCACATGTGACCACCACGCAGCCCGGTGTCCACACACACACACACACACTCTGCACGGTGTTGCAGAGGTGGATGACGGCAAGGACGGTGAATCTCTCTGAACAGGGATGCACAATATTGGAATTTTGGACGATATCCGATATGCCGATATTTTAAAACTCATGTGGCCGATAACCGATATCGATACCGATGTTAAATCTGTAAAATAAATTATTTAATATTCATTCCTTGTGCAAAATTAGAGAAATACATCAACTTGTGTTATGTATAACAAGTCAAACTTAAAAGTTTGGACCTGGACCTTATTTCTAGGAGTTTATACGTGCATTTACTCACCGGTAAAGTTTCCTTCGGGAGATATTACGTTGAGTCGGCCTTCGCTCTACATCCAGTAATAATGGGAGACGGGGCAGCATCTATAGAAAACATTATCTGCAGCAAAACTCCGAGATTACGTCAATACTTTGAGTAGAATGAACGAAAGAACGAGTACTATTGTCCCGTGAGTCCAGATTTAGCTTTCCGTTAGTTATCAGGGTCTTTACACACTTTCCGACAAAAGAACACTTTACGAAACTCTGAACTCACAGGACAATAGTACTCATTCATTCATTCTACTTAAGGGGTTTTTTCATCACCTGGAAAATTTTGAGATTTTTTTTTTTTTCCCGCCTTCAACATGTTTTTTTCAGACTAGTGTAAATAAAAAACAACATCCAAAATAAACATTATAGGAGTTTATTTCATGATACTTTGTCTGATGCACCCAAATCCCCTCAAAATGCGGCTGAAGTTGCCGTTTTCTCAAACTGAGTTTTTTCTCTTATTCCGGGTAAAAAAAATGTCCACTTCAGGAGCACTTACAGAAACCAAACTTTCAAGTTTTGCTTCTGACTGGATTCTTAAAGTTTTTACAGAAGGATTTTTTCATATCTCATTCACAGTCTGATTTACAGAACATTTCATCCCAAAAATATGCCAAAAAATGAGCTTTTTCTGGTTGACAGTATATTCTAAATTGTGAAATGATCTATAGAGATATCCAAAATCCCCTCTGTAAAAACTTTTGACTTTAATATGTGAACAAAAGTCAAAATGAACTTTGAACCTGGTTAATCCGTGTTTATTTTTTTTCCAGAAATGTATGCAAATTAGCGCATTTTTGGCTATAAAACACCTAATTTGCATATTTAAACATAAAATTTCAGAAAACTTGCAATGCAAAAAATGATAGTCGAAATGTGAGGAATAAACCAGGAAAGTTTCATGGTGATACCAGTTAGTTACATTTTTTACCCTATTGCCTGGAGCGTCTCGCATTAAAGCATCATTACTGCAGATGCAGATGATGAAGGTGCAGATTGAAAAATAAGAAACTTTTCCCTTAATGACATTTCTTCAAACAAAACTAATAGGATTTGTGCGTTCTATCCTAGAACCACCTGGATTTTCTTCCCCCTGAGAAGAGAAAAAAAAGCAATACCCAAAAACGGGATATTTGAAGGCCGGTATAGGCCGATACTGATAGGGGCTGATTATATCGTGCATCCTTATCTCTGAACCTTCAGGATAAAAGTGTTGAATATTTTCATCCTCATTTATGAAACTTTACATCATTAAAAGACACAGCTGCTGGTGGAATGGTGTGGGGAGCTTTTGGCCCACTTTGGCCCCTTTAGTACCAACGTGGAGCACTGCAAAAACTCAAATCTTAGCAAGTATGTTTTTCTTATTTCTAGAAAAAATTAGCTTTTTCCAGTGGCAGAATTTTTTGCTTATTACAAGCAAAAAAAATCTTTTAAAATAAGTAAAACAAAGATTTTTTTTTGCTTGTAATAACCAAAAAAATTCTGCCAATGGGACAAGCAAAATTTTCTTGATAAGATTTCTTAAAAATGAGATGCATTTCCTTAAAACAAGATCTTACATCTCACTGTAATGTTTCTTTTTAAGTAATTTTGTCTTATTTTGAGGGTGATGACATATTTTGACTAGAAATTATAAAAATATACTTGGTAAGATTTGAGTTTTTGCGGTGTGGTCGACGATCAAAAACAGACGCAGACTGCAGATCTCTGGTTTTATGTGGAACGCTGCAGGTGAAAATGAAGCTGGTGCTGAGTCAAACCAAGTGTCGACCGGCTTTAATCATCATTTGAGGTGTTGGATGAAACTTTGAAGGTGCAGGTTTCTCTGCAGCTCCATCTCCTGATTCTGATCCGGAGTTTTCTTCCTCCTGCAGTTCTCTCCGTTCAGCCCGACGGTGCTGGCGTCCTGCTCGTACGACTTCACCGTCAGGTAAGAGCCGCTCTGCCTGCAGCCTTCCTTTTTCTGTCCAGAAACTTTGATTATTGGTTTTTACTAAAGATTCAAATGTGTCAAAATCAATGAGACATAAGCAAGATGTGAATTTGTCATTTTATAAGGGATGCACAATATTGTAATTTTGGCCGATATCCGATATGCCAATATTCTAAAACTCGTGGCCGATACCGATATTAAAGCTGGGAAAAAAGCAGTCATTGCAAAAAGCAGTTTTGTTATCTGTTTCCGACGCTTTGAAAAATAGGGGCGGGAAAAATATAAATACTCTGAAATATCGCAATATTTTCATATGACGATATCAAATCTGTGGTATCGTCTACTTTACTTACAAAATCTTGCGATATTTCATCGTTCTGTTACAAAATCTCACAATATTTCGTGAATTCTCGCGAGATTTCATAACAGAACGATGAAATATCGCAACATTTTGTTAGTAAAATAGATCGATACCACGTTTTTGAATGGCATTATGATATCAGCATATGAAAATGTGGCAAAATTTTTGTCAATTCTCGCGAGATTTCATAACATAACAAAATAGAATAATACCATGTTTTTAAATGTTAATATGATATCAGCGTATTGATATTTTTCCTACCCCTAGTCTTTAGAAGTTTTAAAGTCTGTAAAAAAGAACTTTTTGAAGAAAAAGTTTGGGGTTTTTTTAGCGTTGAGAAACAGTGGGCTGATTGGTTAAATATCGGTGGGGTAGCCGATGTCCGATACTCAGTTTTATGGCCGATTTAGGCCGATACCGATGGGAGGCCAATTATATTGTGCATCCATATTTATTAAAAAATAACGCTGTATTATTATCAAAGTTAGCTTCTGTTTTTTCAGTTTTTAGCTTTTAAATTTATAAGTATTTATTTATTTGACCAGGTTTTGCAGTGAACATGTGTCCTCTCGTGTATTTCAGCAGATTTTCTGTGCTGGGTGACAGCAGTCTGAACAGCACGGATCCAGTCTTTGTCAAAGCGATCTCACTGAGTCGGTACGAAGTCGTGCAGATAGCCTAGAAGCTAGTTTCGCTTCTTCCTGTTGCTGGAAGTCACTGGGCCGAAAATGATGAAAAATATCGTGTTAAAACTAAACTGTCGGCTCAGAACGCTGAGTTAGAGAATTTACGGGAAATAAGTGTGATAATGCAGGACGGAGGTGAAGCTTACCGTGAATGATGGTTGAATGTGGATTTCAGACCCTGTTTTACCTGCTTTTTAAAGCCGAGCCGGTCTATGTGAACATTATTGCTGGATGAATAATGAAATCTAAAATTTGGTGAAGCCTGTTGTTGTTTTCATAATGAATCCGTTGCTGTTTTTCTTCTCACGGTGGCAGATGAAGTGTGTCGTATATATGAGCTTCATTTTCTATTAATGATGCATGAAAATGAGTTCTTTCCTGAACACTGACGACTTCCTCTGCTGATAGTCCTGCAGCTTTACTTAGTTTCTGTTCGCTTTGTTCTAACGAACTCTCTGAAGAAGGTGGAGTCACACTGGATTCATTTGCAGAAAGAAATTAAACAAACATATACAGTTGTGTGAAAAAGTGTTTGCCTCCTTCCTGATTTCTTATTTTTTTGCAGGTTTGTCACACTTAAATGTTTCAGATCATCAAACAAATTTAAATATTAGACAAAGATAACACAAGTAAACAGAAAATGCTGTTTTTAAATGAAGGTTTTTATTAGTAAGGGGTAAAAATCCAACCCTCCATGTCCCTGTGTGAAAAAGTGATCTTCCCCTAAACCTAATAACTGGTTGTTCCACCTTAGCAGCAACAACTGCATCAAGCGTTTGTGATAACTGGCAGTGAGTCTTCTTCAGCGCTGTGGAGGAATTTTGTTCCACTCATCTTTGCAGAATTGTTGTAATTCAGCCACATTGGAGGCTTTTCCAGCATGAACCGCCTTTTTAAGGTCATGCCACAGCATCTCAATGGGATTCAGGTGGGGGCTTTGACTAGGCCACTCCAAAGTCTTCATGTTGTTGTTCTTAAGCCATTCAGAGGTGGACTTGCTGGTGTGTTCTGGATCATTGTTCTGCTGCAGAACCCAAGTGCGCTTCAGCTTGAGGTCACCAACAGATGGCCGGACGTTCTCCTTCAGGATTTTTTGGTAGAAGCAGAATTCATGGTTCCATTTACCACAGCAAGTCTTCCAGGTCCTGAAGCAGCAAAACAGCCCCAGACCATCACACTACCACCACCATATTTTACTGTTGCTATGATGTTCCTTTTCTGAAATGCCGTGTTACTTTTACGCCAGATGTAATGGGACCTCCACCTTCCAGAAAGTTCCACTTTTGTCTCGTCAGTCCACAGAGGATTTTCCCAAAAGTCTTGGGGATCATCAAGATGCTTTCTGGCTAAACTGAGACGAGCCTTTATGTTCTTTTTGCTCAGCAGTGGTTTTGGTCTTGGAACTCTGCCATGCAGCCATTTTTGCCCCCCAGTCTCTTTCTGATGGGGGAGTCATGAACACTGACCTTCATTGAGGCACAGGGACATGGAGGTTTGGATTTTTCCCCCTTACTAATAAAAAACCTTCATTTAAAAAGCTGCATTTTGTGTTTACTTGTGTTATCTTTGTCTAATATTTAAATTTGTTTGATGAGCGGAAACATTTAAGTGTGACAAACATGCAAAGAAGTAAGTTATCAGGAAAGGGGAAAACACTTTTCAAACAACTGTATTGTCAATAAAAACAACTTTAACATTTTCCTTCTCGTTCGTCAGCAGTTTTTCATTGTTTGAGCATTAACTATCACATTTCTGTCTGGGATCATTTTCATCCCCAGAAGATCCGGAGTTTAACCAGGAAGATGCAGGAAAACGTTTAAAGAAGTCAAACATGAACCTGATATGATGCAGGACGTGTAAAGTTGTTGCTTTTGTAGTAAAAACAACGTAAACCGACCTGCTCACCAAAGAGCGAAGAGGAGGATGGAGTCTTCCTCATGGCTGATGCGTGAAGCTTGGAGAATTGGACGGAAACTCGGCTATTTTCTCTCACATCCATAAAAGCAACAGACTCAGGTCATTCCGGTTTTATCTTCAGCCTTGGTGCTCGTGACATTTAAATCCTGAATGGATGGAGATCCGGTTGGAACCGGCCTTTAACCGTCTCAGAAAACTCTCTGGAAACAGGTGAAGCCGCGTTTCTCCCGCTTACCCGCCAACGTGGGTGACGGTGTCATCATCGGGGGGTAATCAGGACGGACAGTGAGTGATGATGTGTAATCAGGTGAACTGATGTGTGAGATGAGGAGAGACCAATGGACAAAGACAAGATGGAGACAAGATGAGCTCTTCCTTTATTGAGCTGCAGAGAGCAGTTAATAAAATCTGTAATTTCAGGGTAGACTGCCTCTGAGTTTCTCATGAGGATGTTCGGCTGCTCCGTCTCTGCTCTCTCTGTCCGTTTCTGTGCTTTTCTTTCCTCTGAGTTCCACCAGTTCATGGGCTGCATGTTTGTTGGGGTCATGTGACGGATGAGTGGCGGGAAAGATGCATGTCCAACTCCACACCGGCTGCTTATCGGTGCAGATGAAGACGACTCAGAGACTTTTCTGTAGACGGGACAAGAAAAGAGAGTAGAAAAGCAGCAGATGATGATTTTATCCCTTACAAACACATCCAGGTAGAGATTATCTTAGGGATGCACGATATAATCGGCCCCCTTTAACTGAGTACCGGACATCGGCCACCCCACCAATATTTAACCGATTAAAATCGTTCTGTTAAAAAATCCCGCGAGAATTTACGAAAATTTCACGATATTTTCATATGCTATCATAATGACATTCAAAAACGCAGTATCGATCTTTTTTACTGACGAAATCTCACAATATTTTATCGTTCTGTTACGAAATCTCGCGAGAATTCATGAAATATCGCAAGATTTTGTAAGCAAAGTAGATCGATACAGACATGACGGGGCTCCTGAACTAAAATTTTGTCGACGCTTTGAGGCAATCACTGCAATCAGGAGTTTCCTGTAATGCTAAAAAAGAGTCTGCACCTGTTGTCAGGTGTGTTGGTCCACTGTTCATGGGAAAGATGCTCTAATGTGCCTGAGACATTTTTTTTAAATGAATATTTTCATATTTCATACTAAATGATGCCGTTTCGAATAATTTATGGACGTTACCCACTCAGGACACTTGGATTACATTGGACGAGCAGTATGGAGGAATATTGACACGTTTTTGTGGACTTTTATGGACCTTTTTGGCTCAGTCGCCAGTGAACTCCATTATATGAAAGCTGGGGAAAAATGAAACTTGTCGGATCTCCGGCTGCATTTGAGATATGAAAAAGTGCTCCAGAGTCTTGCTCAGCATGAGAATGAATAGAAAATGAAGGACCATCATTCTGTGGGTGTAATATTCCTTTAAAAAAATCAAAATGCCTTTATTTCCACTGCATAGTCATAATGACCTTAAAATCTAACGCGTTTCATACTTTGCAGTTTCATGGTGGAAGTAATGATTGAGGGTACTATGCTGAAAGTATATTTCACAAGTAGTACTTTATGGAAAAAGAAGAGAAGTACCGCTTTATCTGATGATATGTTGACTGAGTGATCCGGGATGACGGAGACGAGCTGAAATAACGTGTCAGAGAGAGAGAATCAGGCAATCTGGCCAGAGCCGGCTGCTTCTCAGACACCCTGTTTTATTGTTTATTGATCCCGGCTTTTGTGCTTTTTACAGCTCTGAGAACTACTTTCATTAAGTTCTCTCTCACTCACACACACCCTTGAATCATTGTTCACCCTCCCTGCAGCTTCACCCAAACCGTCACCAGAAAAGTGGCCAAACTTAAACGCTTGATCCAACCACGAAGCCTCGGCCCTCCCAGAGCTTTTCTACATTTCCAGGCTCCAGCAGTACAAAATCTCGTGAGAATTCATGAAATATCGCAAGATTTTGTAATTAAAATAGATCGATACTGCATTTTTAAATATAAATTTGATATCTGTATATGGAAATGTCGCAATATTTCAGTGTATTGATATAACAAAACTGTTATTTGCAACGACCGCTTATTTTTTTCAGCTTTAATATCGGTATTGATATCAGTTATCTGCCACATGAGTTTTAAAATATCGGCATATCGGATATCGGCCAAAGTTCCAATATCGTGCATCCCTAATCGGTAGGCCGATGATATCAGACATCCATAAAATTAATATTTATAATTATGTTTAGTTGTAGCAGTCGTCCTCAAAATTCTCCAAACCCTCTCATTAAATAAGGAAAAGACTCAGCCGTCACTGAAATACGTAGAATTTGAACTAAGTAATAATAAATAAAAGTATGAAAATCATCACATTGATTTTAAAAATTGGTTTAAGCAAAATATTAACAACAAATAAACAAAAAATAAATCAAGTAAATAAGCATGATGGGGCTGCGAAGCTAAAATGTTGTTGAGCAACACTTTGAGCCAATCACTGCAATCAGGTGTTTCCTGTAACGTCCAATCAGACGTCTGCACCTGCTGACAGGTATGTTGCTCTGGAAAATATTTTTTTAAATATTCTTTTCAACTACAATTTAAAAGCAATATTTAATTTCACTAAATGGTAATTTTTTAAATCTATTATCATTATTTAAATAATTATTGAAATTTAGCATTTTTTTCATTGAATAATTTTGAGGGTGACTGTATGTTGATTTAAAAGTCATGCTGGACTAAGTCACGCGAGCAGCTAAGCTGTGAAAGAAGTGTGACTTATAATCCGTAAAATACGGTAATTACTCTCCGTACTGTCCATTGTCAGAGATAATCCTCCATCCGTTCATTTCTGCTGATAAAAGGCTTCAGCTGGTTTCGTTAATCTGATGATGTCTCATGAAACGCAGCCGAGTCACACATGACTGCAAATAAACCGCCCAGTTTTCCGGATGTGTGCGTGTGTGTGTGCGTTTGTTTTGTTCGGAATAATCCAGCGTATCAAAGTGATTATCAGCCAATAACATCCCGCTTCTGTGTGTGTGTGTGTGTGTGTGTGTGTAAACAGTGTAAGCATCGATCAGCAGTGACCGCTGGAGGCTCTAATCACCTCATTAAGAGGAGATGCATCTCTTTACACAGTTTACTCACACGTGACAGAAGAGTCATGACTTCATTTCTGGGCTCAGACTGTGTGTGCATGTGTGTGTGCATGGGTGTGTGTGTGTGTGTGTGTTAAACTGCACTGTAGCTGTCAGTCATTCTGATAGTTTCATTTTAAATCTGTGTGTTGGGTTTATTGCATCTCAGCTGTGTAAACACACTCCTGCAAACAGAGAAACCAGCTGCACACATACAGACCAACTCCTCTGTGCACGGAGGCCGCAAGCACCGCCCGAAGGTCTTCAGTTTCGGACTCTTAAGGGTTTTTGCCCCCATTGAACTAAAGTTCTGTTGTGTTGCTTTAGAAACTCAGTTTTTGACGCAAGCGTGTTTTGGGAGCTTAAAGGAATAATGCACGTACAGAATGATATGCGTTCATTTTCTACTCCTCATGCTGAGCAAGACTCTGGAGCACTTTTTTAATATCTCAAATGCAGCCGGAGATCGAACAGGTTTTTGTTTTCCCCCAACTTTCATATACCGTATTTTCCAGACTATAAGTTGCTCCTGACGATAAGTCACATCAGTCAAAAATGCGTCATGAACAGGAAAAAACGGACTACAAGTCATATTTATTTATTCAAAATAGGGGGATTTTTGGATTTTTCATATCTAAAAATGACCCAATCAGTCCAATTCCAAAGGTAATGCCTGTAAATAATCATAAACTTCATAACTAAGAAGGATAAAAGAAGGATAAGATGTCCAAAATGAACCCCTCTCACTGAGATAAGGCTATTTTGGAATTTTTGCCCTTGGAGCAGAATATAATTGTCACAAGCCTAAAACGCCCTCTTTTGACATTAGACAGTAATATTTACTTCTTAGTTCATGTCAGTCAATATGAATTAATACTTAAAAATATGTTAAATATTTTGATATAGAAGTCGCACAAGCCGCCAAACTATGAAAAAAAGTGTGACTTATAGTCTGGAAAATACGGTAATGGAGTTCACCGGCGACCAAAAAGGTCCATAAAAGTCCACAAAAACTTGTCAGTATTCCTCCATACTGCTCGTCCAATGTAATCCAAGTGTCCTGAGTGGGTAGCGTCCAGAATTTACAGGAAACCATCATTTAGTAGATTTTTAGAGCTTAAACGGTACCTCATATAGCCGCCGCAAAGCGTGTCCACTACGGAAGCCGCAGCAGACGAGATCGCGTGTTCTCTTTTTCTTTCTTTCTTTGTTTTTATCAATTTTAACCCCTCTTGTGTTTGTCCGCAGCTTGTTTGCTCTCAGCACAATGTAGTTTAGATTTATTTGATAGGGACAGAGCATATAAAAACAAAGGAAACAACTTCCAAATATGCCAGACTTAGCCAGGAGGCTGGTTTTCATCTGTTGTCCCCAGCCAGATCCCAAAAGGCTCCCCGAAATAAGGAAACACAGAACTATCCAGTTATGAGACAAATACAGCAGTTATCAGTCCAAATGACCTCTAGATTGATAAGACAAAGCTGCCCAAAAAAAAGAGGGAGAGCAGAACATATGAGTAAAGAAAACATTATTAAAATCTATACAACAAAGAGACAAAGAAGAGCAACTACACAGCACAAATTCAGTGACTTTCTTCTTCTACGCTTGCATTATCTGCAGTGTTGGCGCTAAACGCCGCAGCTGAACACGAAATAATCAGGTCATATGAAGTTACTCAAATATTTTAGATGTGACATCATTCTTTTAGTTTGAGCATGGTTATATTTTTTCAGTGTACCTACTTTCTTATTTTCTTATTCTGTGTATGAGTGTGAGAGATTATGAATTATAAGTTTTGTGTTTTAATTCGGTTAGTTTAGGTGACGGGTAATTTTGAATTCTGATTTCATGTTGAACGTATTTGAATTTGATATGGAAGTTGCGCAATCTAAAGTGCTGCGTGATGAATTGATTGATTATTCTCTCAGCAGAACAGATTACAAAATGCAATCAAAACTCAGACATTTATTGTTATTGGGTTATATAAGTTTATTTATGTTTTACATGATTGATTTTTCTGGACTTAATTAGAATTTGGTTTTTAAAAAAAGAGACGGAGGTCACGTTTTCCTCATTGAACGTCTCATGTTTGCTTTAGATAACGTTTGTGTGTTAATATTAATTTCCTGTTTAAGTGAAAGCTTCGGTGTCGCCTCATGTCTTCTTTGCTTCGTTCTCTTCCGTGTTTTATTTACACATTCTTGTATTTTCCGAGCCTTTGCTTTCCATTGTTGTCCTGGTGATTTTTCTCTGCTGCGACCTGTTGAGTTTTACAGTGAAGGCAGAAAGCTGACGGCTGAATGACGCTCCCGCTGAGCGAAACACAAAAGAAGCGGAGTAATTACTGACAGTGGAAGCTGCAGACAAAAGCCTGAGAGCCGTATTCATGCAGATCACACACAGTCCGTCTGGTCTGTTATTACACACTCTCCCATCATCCGTACCTGTAATCTGATGATGTGACCGAGTCTCATGTTTAAAATCTTCCTGTTTCTCTTCAACTTTCCAGTTTCAGTCCAGAACTCAGATGATGTTCTGGTGTTCATGAACTGGGTCCAGATCAGTTCGTTCAGGGATTAAATCCCAGCCTGAGCTGGATTTCATAAGAATTTCATAAGAATCTCGCCAGATTTCATTAGAAAAAAAGATACCGCGTTTTTAAATATCCATATGATATCTGCATATGAAAATATCGTGATATTTCAGTGTATTAATATTTTATCCCACCCCTAAAATTCGATATGCTTTGCCTATAGCTTAATTGTCCAAAATAAAACCTCATACATGTTTTTTTACAGCCTGAAATTACTGAATTACTTTATTACTGAATAAATTCAAACCTCCATGACACCAAACATATATCGAAAAAGATCATACTCCTTTGAAACGGCGACTTTCTGCTTGAATTTTAGGCATACTGCTTTAAAATCAGTTTCTGTGGAAAAAGTAAACATGTTCCAGACTTCTTTCTCCTTGACAGTCGTCATATGGCCGATTTTAGACTTTGTTATTCTGCTTTCTGTGTGTTTGCCTTTCCTTATATCCTAAACTCTTCCTGTTTCTCCAGTGTTTGTTTGTTTTATTTCATGAATGTCAGATTGTAGAGAGAAAAATGTTGTAAAAGAAATTATTTTTTGCAGATGACACAACCTTATTTTGTTAAGGAGAAAATATTGAAAAAGTGCTGAACGTGATTGGAAATGAACATAATAAATTTTAAGAATAGTTTGACAGTAACAGATTTTTAGGGATGCACGATAACCATTTTTTAAAAACCAATAACCGATGAATATCAGCTGCTAAAGGCCGATACCGATAACACACTTACAGCAGTTTTGGGTCTCTCCTGTGAAGCAGCAGCTTTCTTTCCCCAATCGCAATATCTCAGAGAAAAAAGCTTAAAAGTGGGATTTTCAGCTTCTGCATGTCCGATCTTAAAAATTCCACCTTTATGGGAGTTGCTGAGGTAAGCCGTCATGATATTACGACTTAGTCGGATATGACGTCATAATTTCCTGTTATCGGCCCGATAAGTATCGAGCATCCCTTTAGATTATCCTTAAATATTGATAAAACAAAGTTTATGATATTTCGTAGCAGTTTAAAAGTGTTGATGCACAATTATATGTTGAAGGAATGGAGATAAACAAAACACAAGAAATGAACTGATGAACTTTTAACCTGGAAATCACATAAAAGTTCAAATAAAGCTGTTGCTGTTTTAAATAAGGTAAAGGAATTACTAAACAAAAAAGCCTCGTGTATTTTGTGTGGAAGTGTGGGGTTGTACCTTTAAAACATTTATAGATTCTGTTATTATTTACAAACCTAATATTTATACAGTTGAATTTATTGAAACTTCATGAATACATAGGTCATAATATTTGAAAAATGTATGTAGAAAGCACATTAAAATGTACAAAGTACATTCAAAACAGATTTGTAAAAAGAGAACGTAAATATAGAACAATCCAAATCTGTTTCTGCATTTTAAGAAATTTAAAATGATTATGATGAAGCGATATGGTGCTGGATAAGCCAATGTTTTGTTTATTTAAAGTGGTTTTCTTTCGTGTATTTGAAGTATTTCAGTATTAGTCTTCTGAGCTTCTTTCTTTTATGTAAATAAGGAGCAGATATAAAAAGTTTGTACTTCTTTCTGCTCGTTTTCATTCATGATTTCTTTTAGTTGCTACATGAATTATTCATATTTATCATTGAATGAATGAAATAAAACACGTTTTTTATTTCCGCATGGTGCGTTTGCCGTCCATTATTTCTGTAAAAGTCTCCCAATCAGTGAATCAGTTAAATTTTCATGTGTAGAAAGGTGAATGTGCTGCAGTGGTTTGTCGGCTGTAAATCACAGCTGCTCGGCGTTTATGAGGCCAGGCCGGTCTGCAGCGGCGGTTGGCTGCAGGAAGATCGCTCCTGCCTCTTAATGCACTAAATGGGCTCCCGGGACAGAAATCCATTCATTGCTGCTCAGTTTTCTTTTATTGCCTCTGCATTCATTAAGTTTCCAACTACTTAACACTGTGTGCCATAAATCAGCTGAACTGTGTGCGCACATTCATTCATTTACCAACATTTTACCGACGATCTTATGCATTTACAGAGTTTCTCAGTAAACTGAAAAATTGATGGGTTAAAAAAACCAAATCAACGTGGCAATCCTAATTCTGTACCACTCGATGGGATGGCAGCTTTCTGTGCCTCCAACCTTTTGAGGTTTACCTTAAAGGAATATTCCACCCACAGAATGATGTAACTTTATCTTCCACTTCCCCTCATGGTGAGAAAGACTCTGCAGCACTTTTTTAATATCTCAAATGCAGCCGGCGATCAGGAAGGCTTCTCGTTTCCCCCCAACTTTCATATAATGGAGTTCACCGGGGTCCGAGCCAAAAAGGTCCATAAAAGTCCACTAAAACTTGTCAATATTCCTCCATACTGCTCGTCCAATGTAATCCAAGTGTCCTGAGTGGGTAGCGTCCAGAATTTACTGGAAACTACGTCATTTAGTAGATTTTTAGAGCCTAAACAGTAGAACATCGCATCTTCTGCAAGCACGCCGATGTGCGTTCATGAAACTACTGAAGCCGCGGCAGACGAGATCGCACGTTCTCTTTTTCTTTCTTTCTTTGTTTAAATCAATATCAACCCCTCTTGGACCCTCTTATGTTTGTCCCGGTTTGTCTGCAGCTCTGCTGCTCTTAGCACAATGTAAACAGCTAATTTCTTCTTCTACGCTTGTATTATCGGCAGAGTAGGCTCTGAACGCTGAGGCTTCTGTAGTTTAGTGAACGCGCATATGCGCGCTTCACGAAAGTAAGATGTACTCTTGTTTAGGCTCTAAAAATCTACTAAATGACGTCGTTTCCAGTAAATCCTGGACGCTACCCACTCAGGACACTTGGATTACATTGGACGAGCAGTATGGAGGAATATTGACACGTTTTTGTGGACTTTTATGGACCTTTTGGCTCGGACCCCGGTGAACTCCATTATAAGAAAGTTGGGGGGGGAAACGAGAAGCCTTCCTGATCGCCGGCTGCATCTGAGATATTAAAAAAGTGCTGCAGAGTCTTTCTCACCATGAGGGGAAGTGGGAGATAAAGTTACATCATTCTGTGGGTGGAATGCTCCTTTAATATGCAAATGAAATTTTAAGATTTACTTACTGAGAAATAAGAGACATTTTCTCTCAAAACTAGACGAATAATCTTACATATTCTGGTCTTGGCAAGTATGTTGCTCTCTAATTGAGGCAGTTTTTGCTGAACGTAAGAATCTAAGACTTGGTTAGATGGACTGTTTTTGCAGTGTGCTGAGATGTGAAACCAGCAGCCAGACTGGTTCCCCGACGGTGGAACGACCTGCCGGACTCTGTCCCATCTGCAGGGTCCATGCACTCAGCTCTTTAAGGAGCATTTCCACATTTAGTTTAAGTTCTCTGCTCATCAGAATGAGTCGGGATGTTTTGCATGACTCAGCACTGAGAAAGCTGCGTGTTCATGCCAAGATGATGTCATGATGGTTTTGTTGAATAAGTGGTTGGGTGGGAACGATATGTGTGTTTAAAAAAAACTAACTTAGATTCTGCTAAATAACAGTAATATTAGTAGTAGAAGTAGTAGTACTAATCGGAGTAGTATTCCAGAAACTAGTGCAGACTGAGTCTTTCACACACACACAAACACACACATGTACATGTTCAGCGTGAGCAGTGATTTACACTAACAAGTCATTCACTCAGTGGATAATACCTCTCAATGCCCGACTCTCCCCAGACACCCATGATTCACCGTGTGCACGTGTGTGTGTGTGTGTGTGTGTGTGTGTGTGTGTGTGTGTTGTGGTTGCAGTATTAATACAGGCCTAATGGAGCCTGCTGGGAGCTGCAGTTCCCTCTGAAAATGATTTAATTACATTTGCAAAGTGGATGAGTCTGGAGGGAGCGTTTGCTGCGTCAGGCCTGCACACGCACACACACACACACATGCACATGCGCACACACACACCCTTCTGTCAGGACCAGGAAAAGAAACAGTCTTTCAATTAGCATGATTGGCCGCTGCTGCCTGAGGTCTGCAGGCGCTGTTTTATTGGCTCTCTTTCTCTCCACTTTCCTCTCCTCCTCTTTTACTTCTTCATCTTGGTTTTTCGTAACCTCGTCCTCCAGATCTTCCTCTCCGAGCTGCGTCCCTCCTCCCGCTCCCTCCATTCTCCCTGATTTAGTCATCGTACGCAGTAATCGTGACGTTATAAACGATCTGATCTGTTTTAATGATGTTTTCTGCATCAGTGCGTCCACGAGGCCTCGCTGAGGCTGCAGCAGCGAGAAGTCCGAACCGCCGCGGTTTTATACGGAACCGCGTGGGATCTCACCCTGAGTTCACACCGCACGCGAATAAGATTATTTGTGCGAATGAATTGATTGATTGATTTGATTGATTTTGATTCTTTATTGAACATAAGACATTTAAAAACAAACAAGAAACCAAAAGAAAGTAGTGCTCCAAAGAGAAAAAAATAAATAAATAAAATAGATGTCTTTGTCCAAAAGGAGTGGGAAGAAGCCGGTGCTTATTTAATCCCACCCCTTCGCTACATAAACAAGAAAAAAAAAAAAACACTGAATAAAATTTACTATATAATGATATCAAATATACCAATAACAATTATATCGAGCAACACCAGTTGTAAGAAAAAAAACAGTATCATCTCTATCAATAGTCCTAATAGCAATAATATGTCACCACATAATATAATTAATAATACCAATAACAAATACCAATAATTACAGAATTACTACCATTAATTACCATCCTCACAATACCATGTTAAGTGAATGTACAGACGCGAATAGACGCGCGTTTGCTTGGGGAACCGTCTGTGACGCCAAGCGCGCGTCTAATTCACGCGAATAGAGCGTTTTACTCACGCAAATGAGGCGTCCTACTCATGCGAATACAGCGTATTTCGCCGATTCGTGTGAGTTGAAAAAGTTGAACTCAAGCGAACAACACGAGTCCTGTCATAGAAAATGAGACGTGATGTGAACGGACCGGCGCTCTGCAGCTCGCTGCTCTCTGTAAGAAGAGAAAAGCGCTTTTTCACAGATAAAATCTGGACACGGCCGTCATCCAGACGTAACTCCTGGATCAGCTGATGATTTTCACCGAGCTGCAGCCCATCTGCTTCCAGGTTGGATGTGTTGTGCATTCAGAGATGCTCTTCTGCAGACTTCGGTTGGAACAAGTGCTTATTTGAGTTCCTGTTGCCTTTCTATCAGCTGGAACCAGTCTGGCCATTCTCCTCTGACCTCTGACCTCTGACCTCTGACCTCTGACCTCTGGCATTAACAAGGCATTTGCTCCCACAGAACTGCTGCTCACTGGATATTTTCTTTTTTTGGGACCATTCTCTGTAAACCTTAGAGATGGTTGTGAGGGAAAATCCCAGTAGATCAGCAGTTTTTTATATATTCAGAAACTAAACCCTGCCACATTCATAGTGACATAAATATCACTTCTTTCTCTTGTTGTTGTTGTGTTGAGCTGTTGATGATCTTCATTTTATCTTGTTTACATTTTATGTTATGGTATTTGGTTGGTTGGATTTGAATTTTCATTAAGCAGTTGGACAGGTGTACCTAATAAAGTGGCCGGTGTGTGTGTGTGTGTGTTGTTCAGGTTCTGGGACTACAGCAGAGACCCGCCTGTTCTGGACTGTGTTGAGCATCATTCAGAGTTCGTCTGTGGACTTGACTTCAACCTGC